>OOFC01047690.1:0-12236 GCA_900323345.1 Pseudochromis fuscus
CCTCCGCCAAGGAGGTTATGTTTTTGTCGGCGTTTATCTGTCTGTCAGTCTGTCAGTCTGTCTGTTTGTGTTCAAGATAACTCAAAAACTTATGGACGGATTTTGATGAAATTTTCAGGATATGTTGGAAGTGGGAAAAGGAAGAACTGATTTCATTTTGGGGGTGATCCGCAACACCGTCTTGATCCAGGAATTTTTTTAAGGATTCTCCTCGCAAAGTCTCTCCTCGATGGCGTTCATCTTTATATCCCTCCGCGCCCAGGCGATGCACTCTTTTTTGGAGCTGCACGCGGACGCCTCCGCGCCTTTCCACTCGAGCGCTTCCCGACGTGTTCCATGACATTTACGTGACGCGGCCCCTCGTGCACCACCGCGGACATGCGGACGCGGAAAGTATCAGTTGGCCTTAACAGTGCTTGGCGGAGGTCTGCGCTCTCAGAGTGCTTTTCTAGTTTGTAATTGTATACAAAATAAGTGCAGATAACCATTTTTGTCTCATTTTATAACGGTACCAAAAACGGGATCCATTTGTTCTAGCCCGAACACAGCGCTGCGCTAATCGATCAGCTGATCAGCTGCGGCGCACATCCAGCTCAGTCTGGACTGAGATGATCTAGAAATGATCCAGGTGTAGCTGCTGCCACCACACCCTGCAGCTATATTTATTTTTTAAAATCTACAAAGGTCTGAACTTTGACAGTGTTTAAACAAGAGAGAAATGTGAGAAAATGTTAATGCCTGTCCGAGAAAAGTGTATAAACAGCCTTAAAACATAAATAATCATTGTAAAAAAATTAGCCAATAAATGAGGGACCACTGTACATGTTGTACATGATCTTAAGCCTCATCATTCTTTACATCTCTTGTATTAATTGTATCTGCATTCATCCATTGTGCTTGTAGTACAGTCTGCTGGTGGGAACATCCACCTTTGTCTACAAACAGCTGTGTAATATTACACATGTACGTTTCTCCATTCAGTGTGATCATGGCCAGCAGCTTCGGCAGCACAAATGGCTTCGTTCCATGTTTCTGACAAAGGAAGCAGATTTCTGGTGTAATTTTCACTATCAACAGTTTGCACTTTCCTCAGAAACTTGTTAGAGAAAACACAAATGGTCCAGGCTGAGCAGTCACAGCCTCCATGTGGTATCTCCATAATCACAATGTGTAGCTACATTTCTGAGAAGGAGCTTTTAGTGGCTGCCTTCAAAGGTTGTGAAGCTCTGCTGTAAACCCTGTACACACCACTAAAATTCCCACAAGGCTCCTCTGTGTTTGCTACACAGTGAAAACTCAACATGTATTTGCATTTCATTTAAGCACAATGGCTGCCTGATTAAATTATTTTTCTTCAGATTCTTTAGTCATCCTCCCTCGGTATATCCTGCTTCGACTTTCACAGCTTCACTCTATTGTGGATTTTCTATACAAGCATATGGAAATATACATCATAGATTTATCACTGGTTCATGGCTTTCTGCAAACAGTGGGTCTTTTGTTTCTGGTACATGCTTTCTCAGCTAGTTTGCACAGTTGGTTTTGGTGGATGACTGAGAAGCTACCCAATCAGAGCACGAGGTTAAGAATCCTGGGTGCTGATTGGCTCAGATAGAGCTAGGCAACAGCCCAGATGATTTCAAACATGGGACAATATTGGCGCAGATAGATAATCACAATATATTTAATACTACTGTGCTAATAAGTAAAACAAGTGCATATTACAGTAAATATAAAATTATTCCAATGCGTTTTACTTCATAACATATTATATAAAACTCCTCAATGATATGCAATACTTATATTATTTGTGGGCGGCTGTGGCTGAGCTGGTAGAGTGGGTCGTAAGGTTGTGGGTTCAATCCCCGGCTCCTCCTGTCGACATGTCGAAGTGTCCTTGTTGCTCCCAATGGTGGCTAGTGCCTTGCATGGCAGCTTGGCAGCCATTGGTGTATGAGTGTGTGTGTGTGAATGGGTGAATGAGTTGCCTTGTAAAGCACTTTGGGACCTAGCTTAGGTCATGAAAGCGCTATATAAATGTACTCCATTTACCATTTTTTTAATATTATTTGTGCATAACATATAAACAGTGTGTGAATGAATCCTACCTAATATGAATATGAAGGGTTCATAGAGTATAACTGTGTGGGAAATGTTTATGTGTGTGGGAGGGTTTAAAATATAGAAGAAATAACCACACTTTTTTCACCAAACATTTGGTTTCTACATCGCAGATTTCCACTTTTCACGGGGGGTTCGCAACCACCACGATCCAGGAGGGATCACTGCATATGCTTGATTAAGGTTTTTAAAAAACTCAAGTCCTCTGGGCAAAATTGTAGCATTGTGGACATTTCAGGTAAATGTAATTAAGAAAAACATGGATGGTTAAGTAACAGAAAAAGGATGATTCCTGTTTGAAAGTGCTGTAATTACAAAAATAGTTGCTGTAATTTGTTAACATAGTAACATTACTGTGGCACAATCTGGAAAGCATTAAGAACCAAAAACATTGCAGAAAATAATAATTAAACTAGAAATCACTTGCAAAACTGTGCCGATGCATAATAAAGCTGTACTGATGCTGTAGACTGAACACTGCTGACCTCTGGTGGTGAAACAGCAACACAATCTTTTTAAAATATTTTCCCATTGTAAACAGATGAGGATTTCCTCAGATTTCCGGATTTTCATTGGACAGAAGTGAACAAAATTTAATCATTTCCTTGGGTAATACCTTATCTCTTAAATAAATTAATTGGTTGAGATTTGTTCAGTAATTTTTTGTGTAATGATGCTAACAAACAAACAAACAAACAAACAAACAAGCCTCCCTGGCTGAGATAATGAATATTTCATTTTCACGGCTGTTATCATTTTCAGGAAAAAGAAACGCCCTATAGCAATTAGTGTTTCTATTTACTTCACATTACATAAATAAGCCAGCACATATACTTCAGACCATGATGGAAATCTGCACCAAGTGAACGAGCTGTGTGAGTCATCACCAACTTCATCTACGTTTCCATTTCATGTTTGGTCTCCGAGGAAATTGTATTTTTCCTTGTTGCCACAAGCTGTGATTTTTCTCAGAGAGGATGATTTCATGTTAATTATTCCTTCTGCAGATTTATTGAACTGTCTACAGTGCTGATGACAGTGAACACAGTGATTGCACAGGATTTACATTTTTTTGGTGTGATGACGTGATTTGTATTCGGCTGCGTATCGAGCTTCACAATTATGGAATTTCTCATGAACGACTTCTGAAAAGAAACAGTTGAAAGACGCCTGGATGTAATTTCCATCAGTGAAGTGATGAATTCAAATCAGGAAAATCAAAAGCCTCCACAGTACTTTGAGTCATGATTTTAAGCTTCCCTGTGCTCGCGCTGACAGCATAAATCTCACTTGGTGGAGTTTGAGGCCAAGGACAATATTGAATAACCAACCGCAGCAGAGTGACAGATTGATCTACCGTGAACATGATACAGATGTAACCGCGCTATTCATCTTCTTACTCTGTCAGTGTATTAAGATGCAAGGTGTGTTTGCCATGCCCCGGTAAATAAGCTTTTATTGTGTCAAAGCCTCAGGGACTCATCTGAATATTTAAAATCTTTGGACGAATACACTGATTTAGTAGGTTTGAACATCACCCTCAGGGTGCTGAGGCGAATTTATGAAAGTCAGCTTCAGTTGATCATCATTAATCTTTAAAAATGACAGAAAAGAGATGTTGGAGGTGAGACAAAATGAAAAATGTGCATCTTTTTAGAATTAAATTACAATTAATCCATAAAGAATGGCGACTTTATCAAGTATTATTTTCAAATTTCCAATGATCTTTTTTAAATTATTAATAAAATTGGACCAATATCATAGCAGTTTTCTGGCAATGGTTCATTCTACATTTATATTTTTAAGGCAAAGTTGATGTTACAAACTCGATGTTCTGCACACTGGCAAAATATCAAAAATGAATTTTCCAGGGATGGTGGGTTCAAAGCTGTATCAAAACCTCAATCCATCATCAGTACCTTATATCTCTGAAAAACCCACATGAACTCAGGTGGATATTGATTATGATACTAGCACACACCAAAAATCTGTGTGAGGTCAAGAAAAAAATAAAACCACAGGGACCTCCAATTCCCACAATCCCCAGTTAACCCGAACATCAGCACAAAGTGAAGCAGCTCTCAAGGTCAGAGGAGACGCCTATACCTACATAAATCATGAGAGGAGTCATCACAAGAAAAACTCGAATGCCCATAAGCGTCACTCAGCCTCAGTGTGTAAGCATTTTTTTTTTTCTGCTTCACAAAGGCATCCATCAGATTTTTCCTCTCGGTTTTCTCTCTCTCTGTTTTTCATGATTCATCTGTTTTGTCTTCATGTTGGTTGCAAGCGATCTATCCGGTGAAGTTGGACGTGCACGCCTTTGTACACAGCTGTTTCTGTCTTCTCATGGTCTCTTTGTGTTGTATTAAAACACCTCCGAGTGAATATTCACCTTGCCTACAGGAGCGAGACGCTGCCACAGACGACCGGGAGACCGTCTTGAAAAGCAAAATAAATGTATCTGTGTTTACTGTAGGAAAATGTCGACGTGAAGTGGGTCTTGTGACGGAGAGCCATGGCCTCTTTTAAATCATTTGAATGCGTTTAAGCTCTTAAGTGGCAGTTTGTGATATCAATGTTTATTGCTATCATTAGGCAATAACACCCACTCAAGTCTGTGGTCTCTGTGTAGTTGCAGAAGTCGCCCTGAAGGACAAAATCACATCAGTAAAATGGAGATTTATGTTAACAGAACATCGCCTGTTTAAAGCATATGTGACATTTTTGGTTGGAATTAACTTTACAGTTTTTCACTCATATCACATATTTCTAAAAACACAATCATCAGGATTTGTTCATTGTTGTCAATGAGTGAGTCAGTCAGTCATTTTCTATACCTGTTTTCTCCACACTTGGGTTGCAGGGGTCCGCTGGAGCCTATCCCAGCTGTCATTGGGCAGGAGGCGGGGTACACCCTGAACAGGTTGCCAGCCTATTGCAGGGCTAACACAGAGACAAACAACCATTCACACTCACACCTATGGTCAATTTAATTTGATCAATTCACCTAACAAGCATGTCTTTGGATTGTGGGAGGAAGCCGGAGTACCCGGAGAAAACCCACGCATGCACAGGGAGGACATGCAAACTCCACACAGAAAGGCCTGAGCAGAGATTCGAACCCCAGACCTTCTTGCTGTGAGGCACAAGTGAGGCACAAGTGCTAACCACTGCACCACCACCACTTTTGCAGAAAATAATAACAATCAGAATTAGTCTTTATTTTACCCTTCTTGTGTTAGGAGTGTGATATTAACAAATTTACAACATGAACATGAGACACAGATAAACTCCTACGTCCTCTCAGCGAATAGGAAAGGCAGTTGGTCGGCGCTGGATGACGGTACGTTTGACTTTGATGATCCATACATAGCTTCTGTTCTCCGTTCTGCGCCTCGTCTGCACGGCGCGCTCTAAGTTTCTCACAAAGGCCCATTAGCGTTTCTTTATCACAAGTCTTTGATGCACCTTTTTGCGAGAAACGGCTAATTAAATAGTCGATACCTCTTGCAATTCCTGGAAATTTGCTTATTATTGATCTACCCACCACCTCTCCTGCTGTGAACCAGATGCATTTCTGTATTGATCCCACATCAGACTGTGCAGTGTACCGGCACAGTATTTTTAAATCTCAGGCTATTACGTATTGATCCTCAAAAAACTTTTCATTTTTTGCTCCAAAATACATACAAGTTCAGTTTGAAGGGGAGTCATTTTCAGCTCAGAAGCAATACGAGACTCACTGGGGCATTAATTGCTGCACTCATAATGAAACATGTATTTGTTTTCATTAATATATCCTGAGTAGTACCGTGATGTTCCTGTGCTCCAGTAGTACAAAGGGCGTTCTTGGCTTGCTTGACTCCTTTATAATAAACCCTTTCCTCTGTCACTGCCAGCATCATCATTTTTCTGAGGGTGTTTGAAATGTTCCAAGTCAACAGCCACCTCAGTGTTAATTCATGCCTGATTTACATGATTTCTATATATGGCTCCTACTTCAAGGTACACCCATTGCGGTTTTGATACAGAGGTGCTTTGTTGTTAGGAAACGGGGGAAAAAAAAAAAAAAGAAGAACAAAAAACAAAAACAAAAGTCTATTTCTGTAGAACGACAACCCTCCGCAGTCTTGTGGATGTCAGAAGTTGAATTTACAAGACAAAGGCGGTGAGTGCACTGCCGACATGCTGCAGCTCTCTCCTGACAGATGGATGAGAAATAAACGGCAGCAGCTCAAAGGAAAACACATTCCCTGTAAGCTGAAGTAAGACGTTTGGCAAGATGTCCACTGTTTCCAAACGACAGTCGGGGGTCTGTCACTTTATTCTTTCCCTAGTATCTATTAGCCATGTGTTGATTGTGGCTTTGGTCTCTATTTTGTTGTACTTTTTCAACTCTGACTATCTTACAGTGCGCCGCTCTGTGCCAGCATTTGTTTCACACTTTGTGAGCCAAGTAAACAACAGCAGCATTTGTTAAGCCCGTAGTAATAAGGAGCTATTACAACATGTTAAATCCGAGCTTACGTGTGTCTCAAATACATTTAGGTAATTTTATTTGAAGTATTTTGATGGAATAAGTCATTTATCTTGCAGGTTTCAGAAATGCCCTGACCCTCAAACACAACAGGAATCCCAGCCTCCACTTCCTCTAATCCCTGTTAATTCAATATACTGTTGAACTGTAGAGTTAACAAGTAGTTTAACTTGTGTATATAAGAAAAGTCCCTGCGTATGAATATGTAATGAAGTTTAACGGAGCCGCAGCCATGATTACCGCTCATGAATATGCATAGTTTAAATCTGGGAGACTTTCACACTGTTTGGGAATTTTCCAGGCAAAGGCTGTCAAGCATCACACTGCTGCTGCACCAGGGTAACTGATGGAGAGAGACACTCTTAATATATTCAAAAAGAAAACAAGGGAAACATTGTCTGTGATGCCGCATGTACGTTCGCTGCCTTTACTGGCGTCGGCATCAGCAGGTGGTCACACAATGAGGTGGAAACTCACAGATAGAACAATTATTAAACTGATAGGAAATCTGCAGTCTTCTTTCATCACACACAACTGTCTCCATAATGTGAAGATGTAGTTGTGTTCAGATTATCTTTGTCATGTGGAAGCAGAGAGGCTTTGTACTGCACGTGTTTGAAAACTGCAGTTTATACAAATACACATAGTAAACAAGAGAAATCCTTGATGTGGACAAAGCTGAAAATTGATGACATTGACATTTTATTTCATCAATATTTAACCCAAGAGTATATTTTAATATTTGCACGTATACCATTATTTAATCATGTAGATAATACATATCCGAGATTTCTGTCTCCAGCAAAACACATTGAAGGTGAAGAGGATTTTATTAGTGGTGCTTGGATCACATTTGAAACGGCAGCGTCAATTTCCTGAATGTGTCAGACACTACAGGCAATCAACAGACTTTAGTGTTAACAGTTTTCACTGGGACTACTTTCTGTGGCACAAACAGTCCCTGTGAAAACGGTTAGCTGTAGCTGTGTTGGTAATCTCTCCCTCGTTCACTCAATCAGCAATCGCTGCATAACACACACTCAATAATTACATTACAGTGAGAAGTAAATTGGGATTTCTGTGTCATCACCATTTTGCATTATCACTGGCAGGTGTAGTGTCTTATTGCTAATTTGTGCATTGTGGGCTTGTAATGAGGAAGCAGTGTACACGGCACAGATACTGCTGGTTTGTGTTGTGTTGTCAGCGCTGAATTGTAAATGGGGAGTTACAGCCATTCAGGTTTGTGGATTATATGGAGATGTTGATGTTGTGTGACATCTTTTAGTGATAGATGAAGATTTCCAGCACCATCACCGTCCTGAGTATGTGCTGGCACATTTATGTTATTTAATTTGAAGTAAATGAGTACGTTAATTGCTTTTGGGCTTTTCTTTGAGCAGATCCTGGAAATGATAACAACTGTGTAAATGAAATATTCATCACCTCTGCCAAGGAGGTTTATTTGTTTGTTTGTTTGTTTGTTAGCAACATGACAGGACAGACCTTGATGATTTTTTTTTTGAGAGATAGGATATTACCAGAGGAAAAAAATATTACATCCTGAGCTAGATCAGAGGATGGGATCCAGTCCAAACTAAAATCCTGAAACCCTTAAAAATCCCTGTGGGCGGATGTTTTAACATGTTAGTGTTGCTATTTCACCACAAGAGGGCAACAGTGTTCATCTTAGCTTCAGTGCAGCTGGATGTTATGCTTTGGTGGAGGTCTGTGTGCTTTCTAGTTTTTACATTTTTTAACCACTACAAAATGGATTCAAATATCATCAACTGTATCGGTATGAGGTGAGAATTTCTGGAAACCCTGTTTTCTTTGAAAATAAAAATATGTTTTTCTATTTGGTGCAGATGTTTTAAAATTCATTTTTACTTTTAAGATAAAAGAGTGAAAAGTATCCACATGCGTGATCATAATTTTTGTTATAAAATAGACAAAAGAAGAGTTAAAATACTGGAAACACTTGCCTGCATCTGCATGCTCTGTCTGTCTCTGCATATGTGAGTGAGAGGCTGAAGCTGATACTGTGCCCAGGTGATGAATGACCAACAGTGGATAAAGTACACAGCAATAACCTCCAGGCAATCCGGAGCACACTCGGGTACAGGCCAACAAATTTATCATTCAATTGTCAGAGGACTTTATCAAGTGTGTTTTCTCCCGTGTCTTTTGATTTATTTTACAATTTATAAAAGTCACTCTGAGTCAGCATTCGACAAGTGTCATTGCAGCCAATGCACGGCGAGCTTAAGCAAGGCGCAGGAAACATCCAGGAGCGAGTCCAGAACTGAACAGTGACCCATGAACGACAATAGAACGTGGCATTTTGAAAATTGTAAAAATTGTCCTTTGTCAACAACAAAGCAGCACGAGTGGTGCTGAGGCCAAGAGTATACTACAACCTTAAACAGACGACCTCGCTCTCTCTCCTGTTTCTGCTCAGACGAGTGGAGTGCGTGGGTTTGGGCAGCATGGTGTAGGAGGCGCAAACCCTGCTGAGCCCCGTGGGCTATGAACACTCATCAGCACATGGAGAGCACTTCACTATCTTGAACAGAATATACATGCTCCCCCATTACACAAATGGGTCTACAGCAGTGGAAAAGTTGTCTCAGCAAACCGCTTGTTTATATCTGTCTCGCAGGCTAATTGTTAATCATTTTCTTTTTAATTGTGGTGGTGGACCTGACCTCTCAATCTGCGGTGGCAGGCCTCCCAAGGCTTGCCACAGCGTTAATGTGATGTTCAGGCTCCTGCGTTTTGTCTTGCAGCGGCAGCCTGTCCCCCAGCAGCCACTGAGCACAGCATGAAGACAGCCCTTGAGGGACATTACCAGGCCAGCCTCTCGGAGGCATAATATGTAAGCTGCTTCTCTCTGGAGGCAGGGAGCCTGGTTCTCTGTCTTGCCCAGCTCTTGCATCTCTCTCTGGGGGCTTGGCAGTGCCTATGTGGGGGTGGTGGTGATTGATGATGCCCACTCTCCTTAACACACTGTGGAAACCTAGCAGCAGATGGGCATCTACAGATGTATGCTTCGCTGCAACGCTACACAAACTCAGGTCTGAAGGAAGTTAGCTTTGCCACAATGTGTCAGTGTGCTGTTTTACAAGTGCAGTCGATCATGTTGCCATTTTTCTGCATTTGGATCATCTCATTTAGCGTGTATCATTAAATATGGCACATCTCAGAAGAAGGGTAAATAATGATTCAAAGTACTATATCATTCTTAAAGCCATACAGACTCGGAGCCTGTTTAAATATTATCCCGCCATGTTGGTTTTTTACACCAATTTTAATGCATTAACCATGAAATTTATTGCATGAATATTATGCATGCATTACTACCCAGTTATTGGACCATTATCACTCCGTGCTCATGTCATTTGGTGCAGCACCATATCCAGAGAAATAGCATTTCTGCTGCAGGTTACCGCTTGTTCATTCTGAAGAAATTTGAACCCCTATTTCCTCCACCAGTTTGATTTGACGTATTAATCTTATCGACTTTACAAGAGTGCAGATGTGAATAACTTAAACATTCTGAAGTTATTTCCATGCAAAGGGGAGAAGAGGGTAGGAGGAAGTTATTTGTCGGTCTGGTGAAGTGGGAGGAAGTTCCATTTAATTGGATTTTGATGTGCCCTGTTGTCATGGCACCCAGATCCCAACCTTACACATGAACTTATGTGTACGCGTGTGTGTGTGTGTGTGTGTGTGTGTGTGTGCGTGTGTGTGTGTGTGTGTGTGTGTGTAGGAAAGAATAGGAGCAAATGAGAGACAAGATGGAAGAGGAATGGAGACAGAAAAATAGACGGGGAACAAAAAGGGCAAGAATCATCTGATGTAGAGGAGAGGAGCTTTTGTAAGTCGTGTTTAGTGATGAAGGTATATCCAGTGATTGAGAGAAATAAATGCGTTTGGTCATTTGTCACATCAGGCTCAGGCTACAGCTGGTTAAGTGGCCACGGATCCCTTCATCAGTAGCAAGTGAAATCACAGCCAAGAGGTTTAGTGCATGTGTAATGAAGGGACACAAAGTCCATCTGCATCTCAGTCTGCTTTGATGCTTTGATGTGGCATGTGCTCTGTTTCGATTTATCTCCAAAGGAGACTCTATCAAACCTCAGATTAGCAAGGCAAACACATCATTTGTCTGTGCTGGATAAGAAGTGCAAACACAACAATCCTGAGTATATTTTTTTAAAAACTTTAATTAACAGGAACATTTTCAGATTAAAAAAAAATACTCTTTAAGGCAACAAGTCAGGAAGTTGACTATATATGCACCAAGTCATACTCCCTGCAGTGTCTTTGCCAGCAGGAAAGGTTGGCAGATCAAGTGCTTTGCTTAAGAACAAGTCAGTGATACCATGAGTAGACTTTTAAAATGCATAGTTTTTTCCATTTCAGTCTTGGTCTCTGGCGAACGCAACAATAAACAAATCTAATTTACCAAGAAGAAATGACTGAAACAAAGGCTTCTTCTTCAGATCCATAGAAACACCAGTATTCATTTAAATTGATGTCTCTGAAACTGACCAATTCATGTGTAATTTTCCCTTCAGACCCCCCGAGGAGGTTATGATCACACTCAGGTTTGTTTTTGTCCATCTGTTAGCTGCATTACAGGAAAACTACTGAACTGATTTCAATGTGTTCTTTGAAAACAGAAAATTATCAATGAGCAAAAGATTAGATCAGAGGATGAGAGTTAAAAAAAAAAATCCCAAATCCCAGAAAACCTGTTAGAAAGGGTGAATGCATGAACAAGGTAGTGTTGTTATTTCACCACTACAGCAGTGTTCAGTCTGCATCAGTACAGTATCAGTGCTGTGCAGGTGGTAAACAGTGGGTTTATTAGAACTTTTTCAGAAACAAGATTGATTAAGAAAAAAAACAAACAGTAAAATTGTGCGTGATAAAACCAAAACAAGATCCTAAAACTAAAGTAGTGTTTGATATTAAACTGGAGTTTTGTCACTGCGAGTGATGAGTGTCACATTATATGTCCTTGTTTGAAACATCAGTGTAACAATAGTACGACTTTACATAATAATAATTAACATCCACAGTGAAATACACAAAGCACTGGGCAACATATATGAAATAAATAAACTTAAATACAGCTACACTGATGGCGCATTTCCACTGGTACCTACTCGCTTTGCTTTGGTTTTGGCGTACTTTCCCAAAAAAAGTACCCGGTCAGGTCGGAGCAGGTACTAAAATCTTATTGGTCGGAATCGTCACTGCATTGTTGCGTCATCACTGCGCGGCACGTAAACTGTCCCAAACACGCAGGCATTTTTAAATCTTCGGCAAACCGTGCAGACATGTTTGAAATAACAACAAGAAGAGAAATGGCATCTGTTAGAAATCCTGCCCCATGGACTCAGGACGAGGTGCAAACCTTTCTGTCATTAGTCGCCGATGAGATAATTCAGCGCTGGAGCTGGACGGCGCGGTCAGAAACGAAAGAATCGCATAAAAGATGACGTCACGAATGACGACCAGCTACACGGAGGAAGGAATATCCTCGGCAATGTTAATGCAACCG
>OOFC01047690.1:12256-23722 GCA_900323345.1 Pseudochromis fuscus
GTGCATTTACACTGGTACCTACTCACTTCGCTTTAGTTTTGGCGCATTTACATTGGCAAAAAAGTACCTGGAACGTGGTACCTGGTACAACTTTTCGTACCTCCTCTCCTGCGGTTCCAAAAAAAGTCCCCGGTCAGGTCGGAGCAGGTACTAAAATCTTATTGGTCAGAATCGTCACTACGTTGTCGCGTCATGCCTGCGCAGCACGTAATCTGTCCCGGCAAACACGCCATTTTTAAATCTTCAGTAAACTGTGCAGACGTGTTTGAAATAACAACAAGAAGAGAAATGGCATCTGTTAGAAATCCTGCCCCATGGACTCAGGACGAGGTGCAAACCTTTCTGTCATTAGTCGCCGATGAGATAATTCAGCGCTGGAGCTGGACGGCGCGGTCAGAAACGAAAGAATCGCATAAAAGATGACGTCACGAATGACGACCAGCTACACGGAGGGAGGACTATCCTCGGCAATGTAAATGCAACCGAGCGGGCCGATCCTGAGCGATCCGAGGCGAAGCGAAGCGAGTAGGTACCAGTGTAAATGCGCCATTAGTCACTGTTGTACATCAAGGGTGTTTTCACTTAATGTTATTGAGTGTGGATTGATGAGGACAAAAGGTCAGATTTATTCATTTAAAATAATATTACAGCAGAACAAAATCTGGAAAAATATGAGTTTTGTTGTTTTATTTGCTTCCATTAATTGAACTTGTGTTTCACTTTATTTGTATTTGTGGATCTTTCAAAAACATCTGACTCAGTGGATCATGAACGTCCTCTCGACAAACTTAGGAATGCTGGATTTGGTTTAACAGGTAGGACTCAGTGTGTCCAGGCAGACGGCCACACATCAGACTCTCTTGAGATAACTCCAGGTTCACCCCATGGCTCTGTTTTAACCTCTATTTTATTTTCTATTGTTATAAATTATTTAGGTAAAGACATCCAAGATCATTTGCATTTGTATGTGGATGATACAGTCGTCTTTACATCTGCTCCCTCTGCAGATAGAAAAGCTTCAGACTGCCTTTCAGTCATTGCAAAGAGCTTTGAAGGATCTGAAATTGGTTTTAAATTTATGATTTTATCAAAACTTCGCTTGCAAAACTTTGGCAGTTGAGTAATTTTTACCCCTGATGTGCCATGATTCCATGTATTTTAGTTAGATTTGATTATGGTTATGATTTCTTGCATTTAGTTTGGTCTTTACTCTTGTTTCTTTTTCAAGTTCAATGGTTATTTTGGTCTTTGTCGAGTTCTCTGTGTTTCATGTCCTGTTATAGTTCATGTTCCATGTTTCCTGTTTTATTTTGATAGTCTTGTTCTTTGTGTGTTCTTACCCAAGCCTTGTTTCCTGTCTGCCCTGTCACACCTGTCTTGATTGTGTCATCTGCCACAGCCTTCCCTGACTGTCCTCTCCACCTGTGATCACTGACCCTCGTTACCCCAGTGTATTTAACCTCATGTGTCTCTTTGTCCTGTGCCAGTTCGTTTGTAGCCGTCGCTCACGGTCCAGCCTTAAGTTCACGGTTCAGAGTCATAGTGTCTTCTGGTTTTTTGAATCTCTGCCTGCTGTTTTGGATACCTCTGCATAAATAAAAACAACTTTAGATAAACCTGCTCTCGCCTTGGTGTCTGCATCTGGGTCCATGTTCCTTGCCTGGTTCCTGACAGAGGCTTCCTGACATGATGTTGGATTGATTGAAAGTGTGTCCTCTAAGTATTTGGGAACATGAATAGATGAAAAGCTTTTATTTAATGTACATATTTAGGAAACTAAAGATGAAAATCAGCTGTCATTCACCACTGCAGTCTTAATGATTTATTTAGCTGGATCATTACCCATTCACAGACAACAGCATGGGTATATGTTAGTCTTATTATAGATCGATTGGCTCCATATAGTCTACAGTGTAAAGCTCAGCTGGATAAACTCCCAGAATACCTCATAGTTACCATCTCTACACCTACAAGTGTTTCCTCTTGAACGTTCCTCAGGCTTTGACCAGGTTTTCCCACCATGCACCACGGTCATTAGAAAAGCATCTTAAAGAATGCAGTGAGTGTCATGTATGTGGTCTAGTTTGGATTTTGTTTGCCTGCCACTTTGGCCAGATCTCGGTTGTTGCTGTTGTACGAACACAAACACACCTCATTGAGCTACATTAACAATGTTAATTCTCTACAGATCAATGGCTCACACTTTATGTTTTTAAAGCCTGTTGGTGCAGCACGGTTCTTTACCCAACCTCTCTCATTCAGAGTTAATCCTTCAACTGTCCACTGGACTTATTTGCATTGTCCTATAAAAACATCCTCAAACAGAAAACAAGTGGAGAGCACAGAAGAGGAGAGACGCCTGTTTGTGTTTGGCAACTGAGAAAATTTCACACTGGTAAGTTGAAACCCTCATATGTAGCTCTGTGTATTATATTATAAACTTTTTTCTATTAATAATTTTCTCTTTTTTTATTTTTGTATTAATGCAAAACAACATAATATAAACTAAGGAATTAAACTCTATACAAAACCAAGAGTTTCTTTTTACTCTTTCCTTGATGTAACACTGGAAACCACAGTGTTACATTTACTATATTTTCCTAATATGAATAATTATTTTTTTATGTAAGTCAAAGTCTATGCATAAGACTGCACAGATCTAAATCAAAGCACAGCAACAAGTTAGATGAAAGTTTTATGAATTCTGCTCATTGAGCTCATGTTGGATCTTTACTGTGTCCACAGTTAATGGGAGACACTATGGACAGGTCTGTGTCTGTGATCCTCCTGCTCACAGGTGAGATATTATTTCTGTTATGATTGATACATGGATATAATAGATTACAAGTCATAAAACTATGAGCTCAATAAAGAAATAATCACATGCTACTGTTTTTGACCCGATATTCAAGAGGTGAAGGATAAAGTTTCTCCAGATCCTCATGATGGTCTGAGCCACATAAAACTTCTACTGAGAGTCCTACTCTTACACTGACAATAACTGTAACTGATTAGGATTACTGTAACCACTGCAGAGATAATAAACAACTACAAAGAGACAGGAAACAACTACAAAAAGACACAAAATGATGCAAAACTGACTCAAAACTGTCCAAAAGAGACACAAAACTGTCCAAAAAAGATGCAAATTAACCACAAACAGATGTAAAATAGCCACATAGACACACAAAACAACTCCAACGAGACAGAAGATGATGCAAAACAACCACAACCACATGCAAAACAACCACAAAAATGCAAAACAACTACAAAGACACGCAAAACTGCCACAGAGATGCAAAATAACCACAAACAGGCACAAAACAACAACAGGGACACAAGATGATGCAAATCAACCAAAAAGAGACTAATTATTCACAGTAGTAGCTGAATACGTGGCATTTTGTCTTGCTGCAGAATTGTCATATTTATTTAAATCTAGAAAACAGACACGCAATAACATTTCACAAATAATTTTTTGCATATTTTTTTGGCTGACTGTTGTCCTTTGGGTGAAATAACATTCAGCACCAGTGTGTTTTCAAGTGTTAGAAAGTTACTGCAGTTGCTGAGGTACTGTAATATTCAAACCTCAATCAGACATTAAAATACTTCTCATTTCAACTTCTTACCTCAGAAACCTGTAGTGAAATCCACTGTCTGACACACACTTTGTCACTGAGTATTTGAACACAGAGGATATCAGTCTCTTTATCTTCATTCTTTGATTCCCTTTCACTCCTCAGGTTCCTGTGTCCTCTCCTCTTCTTTTCCATTCGCCTACTACTACATCACAGATGAAAAGACGTGGAACGATGCAGAGAGTTACTGCCTCGATCACCACTATGACATTGCACAAGCTCAGTACGAGGACAACATCACGGCGCTGAAGGCCGCTGCACCTTCGAGATTCAAAGGCAAAGCCTGGATAGGACTGTTTGACAACATGACACATCAAGCTGCAAAGTGGACCTGGGTGGACGGACAACCACCCACATTTTTCCACTGGGAGGATGGTCAGCCAGACAATCCAGAAGAGGCTTGTGTAGCCATGGGGCCAGAGGGAACCTGGTTTGATGAGTCGTGCAACAGGCTGTACCCGTTCTTCTGTGTTGGAAGTACGAACAACTCAAACATCACTCCTTTTAGACAACACAGGAGCTACTCATTTCTTCTTCATATTCTGCCAAATATTTTCAAAATGAATCATAACTACACACAGACTGTATATACAAATGAACACATCATCTTGTGTTCAAATTTCTAAGCCTCATGACTGAAGACAGGGACTAAATGTGCTGATGTTGCTCTGCATTGATTAATGCATTAAACTGAGGATGCTACTTGGTGTCTGAGTATTGACTGAATACAGAGATGGAAGCTCAAAAATGAGGCCAGTGCAAAAAGTGCAAAGAAGTGCAATACTCCCGATGGCCACTAGATGCTGGCTCCAATTGACTTCAATTCAAAAATTCTCATTTTCAATAAACTTAACTCTTCCTCTCAGTGATCTGTTGGTCCATCTGAAAATCATTTCATCATTAAAAAGATATTAGGCTTCAAACAGACTTCGGATTTAGGGGTGTGGTTAGTTTGATTGACAAGTCTTCCTTCAAAGTTTTTTAAGCATGTGTAGTAGATTTTTTTAGTTTACGAGTTAAATCACTAATCTAAAGGCAGAAAATAAAATATAATAAATATGAAGGCCAGTGATCCACTTTGTCTTGATGTTTCTTTATGATTTTAGTTCATGAAGGTTTTGGTGTATATTTAGAGAGGTTTTGGTTGCATCCATAAAATTACTACTTTACACACCCCTGCTTAAGTATTTGTCAGATATTTTGTGTGCTTTTATTCTGAAATGTCCACCTGTTGTTTGTGATTCTGGACAGTTGTCAAATCACCACAGAATCTTTCACACAAAATCGTGGTGAAGATGACGATGAAGTCCAGCGCAAACATTGCAGATGAGGTCACGGCGGCCAACCTTCAGCTGCAGGTATGCTCTGTGTGTGTGTGTGTTGAGGGTGTGTGGTGTGCGTGGTCCAAAACAGCAAATAAAACATGGTACCCTGACCATCACCTTTCTGCTAATAAGCTGCAGGCAGCACTAAACACTAAGAAGGGAGCAAGAGGAGTCAGACTGACCTGGAAGAAGAAGCCAGTGAAGCAAACACAGGTGGAGATGCAGGAAGAAATTGAAGGTACACACACACACACACACACACACACACACACAGGTCTTTTGTACGTACTGAAATGCTTTTGTCCTCCTCTTCAGGGACTTGTGGACCCAGTCAGAGGGACTCCCAGAAACCTGCAGCACAGCATTGAAGTACTTTTACTGTGTCATCCACTCAATTACTCTCAAAGTTAAATACTTTAATCTCAGGAGCTCATTGTTGACATATACATTTCTGACTTGTGTGTGTTTTGTGAGAGATATATTACAGTAATAGGCTGCATCATCCAGATGTTTGGAGGAACATCAAAGCTCTTCATGTACAGTTTTCTTTCCTGAATTTCCTGAATTACTTGTGCTCATCACTCTACATGATAATAAATAATAAATCTTCATATTTCAAGAGATCATGTGCAGTTTTATGAAAATGACAAAGGAGGTTTTCAGTTTTTTTTCTGCCAGTAACAGCATCAGTTGCAATAAAACTACAACTGTTTGTGTGAATCTTTGTTGTTAAGCTCAGGAAAACACAATAAAACCTTTTGACAAGTGTCCACGGGATGAGTCCAGAAGTGTTTGTAGCATCACTCCTAAACAATCACTACTTCGCACTTATGACTGTTACACATGGAAAATAATTGAAGTGTTTTTGAAACATTTGAATTAAAACCATTATCATGTGACATCACTGTGTTTTTGTTGTTATTGTTGTAATTTCACTCGGGTCAAGTTAAACGGTCAGTTTATCAACAGTTGGTCCTCTCTCTCTCTGAAGTGTTTCTATCTTTGATTTTACAGACATTGGTGACATTATTGGTAATAATCATTCTTTTTAGACACTTTGAACATTTTGTGACTCAATTTAAAAACACTTGGGTCATTAAAGACAAAAATGACTGTGACAAAAAAAAACTGCCATAAAAATCCACTTTGAATGAACCTTTTAAGCAACATTAGTTTCTATCAAAACTATTCAATACTTACAATTTTTTGGGTTTTCATCCCGGTTTGTTAACATGATGACACTTTGTACATAGCAAGTGTGATTATTTCCTATTGGCAGCAACCACATTTATTTTGATGGATTTTTAGGTTTATTTTTATTTTTAATTTTTTGGTAATGTTAGCTTTTAAGTATAAATTTAGACCTGTAGGGACAAACCTATCTGCCTGACAAAACTGCCATAACAATATAATGCATTGATAAAATGTATTTATTATGTCTTTTGTAATTAGCATCAGTTCTGATCATGACTTCCAAATATTTATTCATTTTCAGGATCTTAAATGTGGGTACAAAGCAGAGCAAACAGAAATCAGTGCAGTGATTTGTAATTAGTTCATAAGTGAGACATTTATGTACCATAGTCTGAGCAGCTCCATCCTCTGTTCAGACCTCACAACATGTCCCTCCATCTGCAGCACCAGGGACAGCAACCTGGACAGCAGCGTCCTCACTGGTCCCTCCAGAAAACAGATCAACAAACTTACTCCAAGACAAATAAACAAACTGACTGTACAGAAAATAATAATATGTGTGTGTTCATGAATAAAACTATAGTGCTGACTGCAGCTGTGCTAAATAATCATGATGATGCTGTATGAAGATAAGACATTTATGTGTTGGTTGAAGTATGTGTAATGTGACTGTAGTGAGCAGAGGTCAAAAGGTCAACAAAGATAAATCATTATGAACTTCAATGGTTCTTGAACAGTCTACATGTCAGATCATATTTTTACATCAAGACGGAAAAATGTATTTTTGTTCTGTTACATTTTAAGCAATTTATACAATTGAATCTGTTCATCGAGGCTCAGACACAGCCTCTCTAACCATCACTACAGAGAGACAGATCTGTGAATCTTACTGGGGTTTTCTGTGGGTTTTATTTCACCATTGGATCTGTGTTAGTGAAAGTATTTGTGGCTGACACTGGGTTTGCAGCATTAAAAATGGAGTGACATGTATTCAAAAACAACTTGGTGCTTATCCTGATATCTCATCTTGAACATGTTGAACATGTAACAGTACAGTTAAAGAATTGCAGTGAGTTGTGTTGCGGTGTCAGGACCACATCTCATGCTTTGGTTTGTATGAGCTTTGTTGTAGCTCAGACGTCTCTTTGTGGGATGTTTGGGTCAGAGGAACCTTTGGAGAGGTGACTTTGTGCTCATGTTGTGATTCCAGTTTTGTGTTTTGTTGTGGGAAGTTTGTTGAGCTGAGAGTGGGTTGCGTTTGGCTACAACCCTTATTGGTTTTGACACTTATGCTGAGCTCCGGTGCTCATCGTGGGGTCAACAGGTTGACTGCTACTTGTTGGACAAACTGCACCTCCTGCTGACCAGTCTGCTGTGTGTTGAGGTGGGGACTACTTTATATTTCTGCACACAAAGTACAAGACTTTAGGAACTGTGACTTGGGCACTTGTGTTTGTGCAACTACTGCTTCTTAATCTGCTTTTATTTACTAGTGTTATTTCCTTTAATTTTTTTTTTTAACAGAACAACAAACACTTGAACATTAACACATACACCATACCCTCCCACCCCCTCAACATCATACTCTCAGTACCAAAAAATAATAATGAAATAAAAAATATTGTCAGTCTTCTACACAGAAATGTACTTTATGAATTGTAAAAACAGTGTCCACATCTTGTAAAAGTCCTCAGTCTTTCCTTTAGCCCAGTAGGTCAGTTTTTCCAATGCCAGGTTATTTGACATTTCTTTAATCCACTGATCAGGACTAGGTTCATATATGTTCTTTCATTGCGAGGAAATAACTGGTTTGGCCTGCAACAAACAAACAGGAAACAGTTCATTTCCTTCTAGTTACTTGGATCTGCTCAGGGAAAATATGGAGTGTACACATTTTGGCACTAACAGGTATAACACATTGTATTAACCTTTAATTAATTCAAGAGTCTCTTTCCAGAAAATCTGGAGTTTCTCACAATCCCACACACAATGAAACATCGTACCAACTTCTCTGTTACACTTACAAACAACAGGAATGTTCAGGTTAAACTTGTGTAGTTTTACAGGAGTGACATATGATCTGAATAACCACTTGTGCTGTAACAATCTCACTCTGGTATTAACTGTTTGGGTTTGAGCTAGAAGACAGGCCTGTGTCCAATCTATATTTTTAGTTTTACTGTCTTATTATTCTGTGGAAGGGAGACTGACGACCAAGCATTTCATTGTATAGTGAAACAGCTGTTATGTTACAGCAGATAATCCCAGTGAAAGACTTTGTAAAATCAAGTCCGAAGCAGCCACTGCTAAAGAGGCTTTTCCAGACTACATAAAGTGTAATATGTCGTATCCATTATTTGCTTTTGAGCTCTTTGTCCAATCAGAGAAAGATATCAACTTTCAGTAAAGTGCTGCTAAAAAAACGTTTGGTACAAGACACATGAACTGAACTGCTAACACCTGTTGTAAATCATATTCAAGATGTTCACAGGGTGAACAGGGTGAAACAGGGTGAAACACACCAACAACATGTCTCATCAGTGTCGTACAGCCGAGCTCATCTTCTAGTAAAACTACAACAAATGCAGCAGCAGAGATACTGACGATCCATCTACTGGTTTGAATATGACATAAGCAAATTAGGTTCTGAGATTGGTTCATTCAAATGGACTCTGACAACAACAACCAAAATGTAAAAAAGAAAAGAACTTAATTCCTTGTTTTAATCAATCACACAGGGATTACTTGGAGGTAGTAACAGTCCACACATGGCATAACCAACCCTCAAAGAAAAAAGTTGTTGTACCAAAGTTGTGCTTTGCATAGGAAAATCATGTCCAGTACATGTATGTTCTTTTATCCACAGTGTTAGGAGTCGACATCGACATCGACACATGGAAAGGTTCACATCTTAACACTGAACCAACATCCAGCAGCTGTGAGTATGCTTTTATATTTCCAGGGTTTTGGTGAAGTGTGTGGGAACATCACTGGCTGCTTACAATGAGATGAGGCAAGAAATGCTTTAACTGAAGCTTTAAACATGCTTTTACTATTACACTGTAACCTCTGATGACATCTGTTCAGGTTTAGGGAAAATGAATGAAGAAGCTGAGCTGGGAAAGGGTGACAGCTTTGTAGCAAACTGCTTTGAGGTTCAAAATCAACTGTTTCCAGGGTTTGTTCATGATTAACATGACTCAAGTACAGACATTTGGACAGAAACTATTTTAATGGATAAAAAAACCCTCTTTTTTTTTCAGTGAAGCAATTAGAGGAGAAACTGAGTCAATTGACAGAAAATCAATCAATGCAATTTTTAATTTGTTAAATTTGGGGGCATACAAAAGGATTTTGACTCCAAAAATCTGTCAAATTCTCCCTGGTGCATCAATCATTTTCAAGAATCAACTTTTGATTTGATAGCAGAGACCATGCACCAGTTTCCCTCAGTCGACAAATTGAATCCAATTTCAAACCATCCTCATCCTGGCACTTTAACATATCTTTAGTTAAAGATCCAGAATTTGTCACAATGGTAAAAAAAAACCAAAAAAAACAAAAAACATTGTGACCACCTTGATCGACTGGTGGAAAACTATGGAGATCACACCACTGAAACCCTGTATGTCCTCCCCAATCTGGCACAACCCCGACTTTGAGAATAACAAAAAACCTCTTTATTTAAGTACGTGGGAGCAGAGAGGAATCACCCACCTCCATCACCTTCACCATGAGAACATACTAACTTCATATACAAACTTATTCCAGACATTTGAATTAGAACATGGAAACTTCCTTCACTATCTACATGTAATAACAAAGACTAAGAAGACAATACCTAAGCTTCAGAAGATTTTACAGCCACTAGATTTTGTCAAACATGTCACAAAGCTTTTTCCAGGAAATAAAATAAATCTTTATATAGTTTGTTTTCACCAATTCTATACATCTACCAATTTCAAAGTGGAAAAAAGACTCATCACTGTTTTCTGACATTAACTTCTGGACCCAGATTTGCAAAACCACATTCAAGATCACGAAAACTAATAATCCACAATTTATCCAATTCAAAGTTCTTCACAGAACATACAGCACTCAACACAATTTTAGTCAACTGGACAAATAAGGATGAATTCAACATTAACCATTAGTTGAACCTTCTCACAGAACACATATCCATGCAGAAAATATATGCTGCACGAAAGCAATGATTAACGTACTTCTCAGAAAAATGGTCACTGTTCATCAAATCACTAAATCTAAATTAGCGCCTGCCTCTGTACAAATGTAGATGCTCCAGTAAATAATATTATCTTTGCTAATGTAGTATTCCTTAAGTGTGTCACTAATGTTTTTATCGTTCTTTTTCCAAAGTAAATACAAAAAAAAGTAAGACAGCAATAAATGTGGTGTTAATGTACAACAGTGGTGTTGGACTAAGTGCAGACGGCCTCCAGTCAGACTGAGCCGTCACTGAGAGCTCTGGTTTATATCACTTGATATTTGATTTATGTTGTGTACTTCTGAATTATATGCAATACTGTCATGAAGTGTTTTTGGTTTTGTTTTTTTTTACTATTGAACTATTGTATAAATCAATGAATAATGAATAAAAAGAGAAAGAAAATCAACTAATGGATCATTTTGATGCAAACCACAAATATTCTTAAAGTTCCAGCCTTGGTAATGTGTTTTTTATATCATGTAAACTGAATAGTCACTATACATCCATAGTCACTATATAGGCCAGTTAGTTGAGTGTTGAGATTATCTGAGAATTCAAACAGGGATTATTCAGTGTTTTCTGCTGTTTTGTTAACTATTCAACACATTTGTTTGTTGTATATTAATGCTCTCCTACACTGCCAACTTACAAAGGTCGGGAGGTATTTTTCACTGATTTTCTGGTTAGAGCCTCAGACCCTGTTTACACTTGGTTTTAAAAAGTGTCTCGGTTGATCGGATCACAAGTGGACAGTGCAAGTGTAAACAACCACAAATACGCACTGAGATCTGACCACTCGAACCACAGACTGTGTACAGAAATGGACAAAGTGAGTGGGTCTCACACATGAGGCCAATTGCAAAAAAGTGCATTACCACTGACAGCCACTAGATGCTGGCTCCAAAAAACTCCACGTAGAGCAGAGGTCTAAATCAGCCACAACAAATGCAGAAGCTATTGTGTTATTCATTTATCTTTTTTTCTGTTTGCAGTAAATTCAGAAATGGATGGTTACATAACTCTGCTCTTCTTTGGTGAGGCCCAGAATTTAATTTGCATAATTTCACTGATCAAATGT
>OOFC01047692.1:0-15536 GCA_900323345.1 Pseudochromis fuscus
CTTAATAAACTGCCAAATTTTATTTTTCTTGATTTATAATAATAACAATAATAATAATAATAATGGTTTGGATTTATAAAGTGCTTTTTTCTGGAAGTCCAGACTCAAAGACCATTATTCATTCACACCCATTCATACATTTATCTTTTTATGTAATCTTGCATATATGTATCACTCATATTTTTACCACAGTATATTTCTGCCTCTCTGATATCGATGTAGACTCAGGGTTAGCGATCCATTGGATGTAAGTATATAGTGCAGGCTGAAAATGAACAAATAAATAATTTCTGTTCAGAGTTAAACTGGTAAATTCAGACTCTAGGAATATAACCGCATCCTAACGTCCACCATGACAAACTTTTCTCCTTCTCCTACTTACTCAGGTTTTATATGTCACCAAGAAAAAAGACTGTGGCACAAACAGAGCTACATCCAAACCTAAACAGTGTTATAAACTCACTGCTTTTCCATCAGACCTCAGCATGTAGAGAACTATGAGCTCCTGATGTATCAACAAACCATTAAGAAGCTGTGGACAGACTGTGGGACCACTTGAATTAGAATTAATAAAGTTAATAAACTGTATAACTAAGGAATAAAAGGTGTGAGCTCTCAGTTTGATAGTGCTCAGTCAGTCTCAGTCTCACTGTAGCTGTTCCTGCTTTCTTCCTGTCTGGTCTCCAGTAGCAGCATCCCTTCCTCCTCCTCTTCCTCCTCCTCCTCCTCCACCACCAACAGGTCCCTGCAGCTGCTGCTAATTGCCCAGATACTGACATTTCTCTTACTATGGACATAATGAATTATGAAAGTGGCAGACCAGACCCCAACTCCCTCCCACACACACACACAGACACGTTCCCACACCTCCCAGCAAACCTGTTTGTTTTGGACTGGCTTGCCCCATCCATTAGTTGTTATTGTTTTCTCTAAACATGACATTGATTCAATTTACCACCAATCAATTTCAAATGGTTCTGACATTCAGATATGACCTTAAAGCCAGGCGGACCAGGAACTATGATTAGGATTAAACTTTTGTTAATGAGGTGATTTCTCTTCACACGGGGCCGAGTGACACCATGGAATAGGAATGGTCAGTAAAAATTAGATCAATTATTGTGAACCAAACCGCTTTAACTTGATTACCCTTGCGCTCGCTAATTTGTGTAATTAATAACCTCCTCTCAGCTGCAGAGAGCAGTTTATTAATAACAATCTATATCTGTGCTCCTTAATGAAATGGCAGGGGCCAGGCCATCCGTTCTGCAGGTAATGTCATAATCAATGGTGCCCAACACACATGTTAATTACCGTAGTTATTAATTGTTACAGTTGGACTTGAATGCTACATGCTGTCAGCTCCTTTGTCCTACTATGTATAGCAATCAGTGGATTGAAAATGGCAAATCTAATTAGCCATTCAGCAAGCAGGCTGGGAATCCAAATGAGACGGTATCAGCCCTGACAGCTGGCAGCCGAGGCGCCGTTCACACTGGGCCGTGAACAAAACCGGCATTATCCACTGCCCCGGGAACAACAGGAAAAGGCATGTATCGCAAACTAATAAATACATTCACAGCAGCGGCCTGCCATATCACACAATGGTCTAATGAAATGCCTGCTTGATGCCTTTGTTTGGGTACAAGGAGTGTTTATGCATTTATCTGTACAGGGTGCACCTCGTCCATCCAGCAGGCAACAGTCATTTCTGAGCGAGGGAGAGATGCTCTACCAAGTGGTGCTGCTGGTAAAAATATTTACTCATGTAACTGATAGACAATATCAAGGAAAAGGTGTAATCCGTAAGTTATATTCAATGATACATGTATTATAATTAATTTTAAAATACAATATAATGTTAATTAGCCCGTCGGAAGGTAATCTGTGGATCTGCTACTTTGATTGTGTTGTTAATGTGTTTCTTTTTTTTATCTGTAAAGTGTAAAACTGTCCTTTTTATAAAACCTTGTGTGAATGAGTGAAAAAATCAGCTTCCTACAACTGAGAGAAATGAGTTCCCCTCAGACTAATCATTTAATTGTCCTTTGATCCACACATGACTGTTTGCTTCAGATAACGTCTCTTTGAACATATTTTTTCTGGACATTGTTTGTGAGGGAAGGAGGTTATGAAAGGTCATTGATGAGGGAAGCAGGACAGAGGTCGTTCACACTGATCTGACCCTGACAGTCATGTTCTGGTCTTTACAGAGGACCATGGTTCATGTGTCCAGTCCCAGTCTCCAGCAGGACACTCTGCATCTGATGATGACTGGTGAGTCTCAGCATCATTCATTAAACTATGGTGGAGTTAATGTGCAGTGGGTTCTGGATGTTACCTCATGGGTCAGGGGGTCCTACAGCAATAAGAGGACATCAAACAGCAGGATGACCTGACAGCCCCATCATCACAAGGTCACAGGTTTTATTCCCACAGCTGCTGGTGCTGTGTACAACCTGCAGAGAGGGCAGGGAAACAGCAGGCACACACATCACTGTTGTCATGTGCAAAGAGTGGATCACCATCACTTAGTCAATAAAAACTGGTCTGTTTTTAGCTTTGTGGCAAAGCTTCCCATCCAAACTGTTTGAAAGTGTTTTATTTAGCAGTGTCAGAAAGCACCAAGAGAAGAGATGGTTTTCTTTAGGAAGCAAATGAGATTAAAATGAAACATTTTGTAACTTCTGTAAAAAACAAACATAACATAATAGCGCGATGTTCACTTTCTTTTAGCACTTTTGGGACTTGATGCATCGCAGTAAGAAAAATACTGATTTAAACCACTTTTAAATAAAGAACATCATCCAGCAACAAACTGAGTTAAGTGGTGACTGGTATAATACTTTTGTAGCCAACCAGTATGGTACACTGCATTTCACACTTTTACTAGTTACACACACACACACACACACTAAACCATCCATATTTAAAGCAGACGGCAGCTTGTGTCTCCATCCAGGGAGCACCTGTAAATAATGCAGTGTTAAAGGTGGCAGCCAGGAGGGAATTAGAGGGCGAACAGGTGGATGGATCCCCACCCCTCACCCTCCACCCATACATCCACCCATGCACCAACCCCACCACCACACAACACATCAACCCAAGTCTCACCCTCAGCCTCAGCCCCCGTATTGTTTGCACCACAGGTGCTGCGCTTCAGCGCGGCAGGCCCAGGGGGGCCGCCGGCCTTTTCCTCTCACCATACTCCAAAGCAGTGATGGGCAATAAAAACACTTCACACCTTAAGTGAAAGATACGACTTTAAATATTTTACACACATTCTGCATATGCAATTTATCCACACCTGGCTCTTAGGAGCAACAACATCTGGTAGCTGTTGGTTTAGAGGCAATTAATTCTTCATCCGAGCGGCCAGGTCCTTTCTGAAAATGTGGGAGAACGACTTATGTTACTTAGAAGAGTAAAAATGAGAAGATAATAATGCAGTTTAGTGGCAGAAAAACAATACAGAGCAGGGTGGACATTATTAATACCTAAGTAAGAAATAAATTGTATGATAGAGACATCAAAAAGTGAAACTGAACTGCTGTGAGATGAACTAATGAGGTTATAATGAAGGAAAGGATCTAACTTGTATTTTATATTTAATTTACATGGAGTGGACGAATAAATACCATTAAAAATATTGTTAGTTAAACCAAAATGTTATTTAAAATACAACTTCATTTATAAAGAGCATGTTGTAGAATTTAATGAGTCTGAGGCTGAACTGAGACAATGACACGAGACCGAGATGCTAATGTCCTGACGTCCTGACAACACTCAGACCAGAGGCACTTGTGTCCCTCTGCTGATGAATTGAACAGATAGATCTGCAAAGTGTCTCACTGAGTGTAATTTTGGAGAGGCATGTGTCCATGGGAAAAAAAATAACCAATCTGGGTAATGGTGAAAAATATCTGTCTTCTAAAGCCTGAAGAAACCAAAAGAGAGAAAAGAGAAAAGATTTTTAGATCGCTTAAAGTGACTGAGTGACTGCTGAGTTAATACTTTTGGCAATAAACATTTAGGTTGATTACACTACTTTGACTTCATCAGAAACTGACCTTTGAAGACACTAAATAAAACCGGTTACCGTGATGGAGTTAAAACAACACCGAAGTGGTATATTGAATTAGGACTGATTGGTTTAAAACCGTTCATGCTCCGCTCTTTTTCATCTTTAGTGCCGGAAATCACCGCTTTCCTGTTGTCTGAATGGCCTCAAACATTTACTCTCCTTCTGCACTGATAGGATTTCTTTGTTTATTGCTGTCTTTTCCCATGGGAATGAAAGCAGATTTGGAGTTCAATGCTAAGTGAGAAGTGGCCCTGCATTCCCATGTACTGTATAACAACAGGCGACACCAGATTACCTTAAGAGATGGTGTTTACTATGACCAAACTGCCACCAAGGCCTGTGTCCATGGCACGGATGTGAGAACCGCAGCAATGAAATCTTGGCAAGGTTATAAAAGAACAAAACAGTCTGTGAGTGAGAAAGAACAAGGAAGCCAGACATTTCTAAATCAGCACCAAAATAAGAGTTTCTGTTTTGAGAGAATTTTACAGTTTAAGGTCAAGCAGGACTTGTTGTGGTGTGAGGAAATTATGGCAACTCTCCCCAGGACAGGGTAGGTCATAATGTACCTCCTTCCTAACCCTGCTGCTTGTTTGGGTTTGGCTGTTGTTTTGGTGAAGCCCAGAGCAGGTGAGGTTAAACTACTGTAATCCTGTTCGCTGTTATTTTGTCAGGAGGGTGGGGTTAAGGTGGACACTGGTTGTGATGGCTGTTTATCATAAACACAGCCTAGCCCAGAGAGGTCCATCTGCTTTGATTTTATTTAGTGATTCCCCCCAGGGGCCCTGAGCTGGAGCGAGAATAACAATACTTGAGCCCATCTGTTCCCGTAGAACCAGCCCCGGCTAAATTACCACACGCTACGAGCGGCTGGCATATGCTGTGGCATAAAGCTACAAGAGGGCATTGTGCGCCAGCTGTTCCGTTGACAAATACTTATCTGGCACTTCTGAAGTCAGCTTGCTAAGCTGGTTTCAAGTTTGACTAAAAACTAAACAGGGTAAGGTGTGGAATAGGGTTGCAGCGGGTGGAGGGTGTGTGTGTGGGGGGGGGGGGGAGTGTGTGTATAATACATGCTGATTTATCCCGGGGTATCGTTTTGTCAGAGATTGTCTGGGGAATTGGGTCAGTGGATGGAGACTTAATCTGAACATATAGGGCAGATAGAAGACCAAAGCCAACCAAGTGGGCAAAACAGACTATAACTAATCTTCCTTTCATCCATCTATGAGCATAACAGGCTGTAATCATATTGTGGTTGTATGTTTACAAGTCAGAGGATGATCGCTGTTTCAAGAGCCTAAATTGGGCTTGATCGTAGTAATCCTATCACCACATGATCAGATCTTTCTCAGGGTGGATAACACACACTGCAAACACTGAAAAATACACCTCAGGGTTGTGTTTGGATTTACACCCACAGCCCCCAAACATTCACAATAAGAATAATATAGAAAATCTCCTTTACACCTCACTTCTCTTCCTTGATGCCACCTGCAGGATGTAAAATGTTGACAGGTGTGTGCTGCACCGACCACGTGACCTCGCTGTGTTTTCTGGCTTTGTACAGAAAATATTGTGTAGCACTGGGTTGAAGGCAGGTTGACTAAACTCAGGAGAAATGATTGAACATCCAGTTGAAAAACTGTTTTTTTTTTTTTTTATATCAACAACTCTGAGTGTGTGGCTCAGCTGGTAGTAAAGGTCGTCCACAAATCGTGAGGTTGGAAGGAAAGACGCTAACTTGCCTGATGGTGCTGTACAATGGCTGCCCTGTTATATTGTAACAAAAGAACTTCACTGCATGTTGTACTGTGTGGAAGACAAAGAGTTTTAGATTGTGTCTAATTCATCTCTGCTGCTGCAACACCCAATACAGAAAGTACATGAAAACACAGTTGGAAGGTTTTTATAATCTCCTTTAACATCTGAGCAGACTTTGACTTAGCCATTTGTATTGTCTATATGGGATGGAGGGTTCACTGTAGGGTTTTAAAATAACTAAAACTCGATTCTCATACAGATATTGATTAATAGTGATGTCATGAGTTGCAACACTTCAGCATCACTGCTGCAGGGGGAGACAAACCATCAGAGGCTCCCTCAGTTACTTTTTAAGTTAATGTAGAAGCTGAATATCCCATGCGCTATTCAAGCATCACACAAAAGTAGATTCTTAGTTTAGTTTTAAAGTTATATCTGAAACCAAATTTGTTATTTTTAATTACCGTATTTTCCGGACTTATAAGCCGCTACTCTTTTCGACGCTTTGAACTTATCCTGCGTTCCATTTGTGGGACTGGGAAATTGCAAACGGAACGCTGCTCCAAGTCGGAGTTTCCCACTGGGAAGTCGGACGTTTCTGATCAGCCCCGAGTTCGATTTCAACATGGCGGCCGCAAGCGTAAACCGTAAATAAAGCTCATGAAATATGCTGTTTATTCGCAGTTTTGACCATTTATGTCACACAACATCATCCGTACTAATCCACGTTATATACAGACATTAATCTATAGTGTAATTACTTTGTACAAATGGAATTTTGGGGGGCAACGGCTGTGCTAATGCTAAAAAATAAGCTCCTGAACCGGCTCCTGAAGCCGGTACAAACGTACGTAAATTTCCTGTAGTAGTTGTAGTCATAGCTTATAACCAGAGGCGGGTAGAACTCGGTTACATTTACTGAGTTATATGTACTTGAGTGTCTTTAGGGTATTTTCCATGGACGCCGCCATCTGTTTTTCCAACTTTGTATTCGGAACGCATTCAACTGGGATGTGACGTCATTCCGAGCTCCGACTTCCGAGGACAAACGGAACGCAGCAAAAGCTTGTTAGCTTTTTACAAGCTAGCAAGCTCCGTGCCGCTGATACATTTAGCGTCGTCACATCAGACCCGGTGAGAGTGGACCACATGAAACTGTTCGAATAAATTCAATAGCAGCTTATAGACAGGTGCGCTCAATAGTCTGGAAAATACGGTAATTATTACTCTACAGCGTTTTATATCTACTTCCCATTTCCCTCTACTTATTGGTGTCTGTACAGTGCAAGTATCATGATTATTAAATATTTCAAGTGTTGTCAATTTCAACATTGTGTAATTTCCTGCAAAAATATTTTATTATCACACCGGATGTGAAAGCTACAGGATCCGTCCTCTCAGCAGGCCGTCAAATGCACTCACAACATCCCGCGTACCCTTCAAAATGGGTTTTATTTTTGTTAACATTTACAGGAACATCACTGACATTAATTTTCCACCCGTTACATATGTCTATACTGTACAGATGCAACAAAAAAATAAAGAAATCCCATCCTCTCTTCTGAGACTTCGCTCATAGAGAACAAGGCTCCAGTCAGTGACAAGCTCCAGCAGTGCAGAAAAAAGTTCACACAGGACGGTCCTCGGTCAGAATCCCTGCCACAGTGGCAACGACCGCCGAGCAAAATGAAGTCGTCAGGTGGAAAGTAATTTATAAAACGCCCTCACACATTTACGTTACACTCACAACTAAACCCATGATTAAGCTGTGATTAAGTTTAGGAAAATATATATATAATGCTGATGCCGATGTCTGTAGTTTGTTGGTTTGATCCAATTTTGTGCGATATATATAAAAACTGACAACTACTCTCTATCTTGTTTGGTACGCTTTTGGTATTCTGTAAAACTGGAATATAATGGAATCAGGAATCATGTTTTTCATTTTTTTAATTTAAGTTTTTTCTTTAAATACATATATATGATGCCCCAAGGTTACCAGCCTTGAATCTCTTCATTCCCCATCCTTTGTTACCTGTTCAATGTGTCACTATTAACATTCAGTAGTTGCTATGAGACAACGTAAACTACAATGACTCACTTCAATATACAGTGAAAGAGGACAAGGAGTACCCGAACCTTACAGTATCATCAACCCTGTTTCAACTTCTTAAAAAGGGACGTGAGCTTGTAACATGATTAGAGTATAATAAATAATAAGAACAATATTTGATCACAATTGTTTTGTTATCTGCTGCCTGGCTGGAAAACATTGCAAGTCACACTTTCATGAAAGGCAGCGAGAGTCAATACTTGCTTCTCATCACCCAAAGGAAATCAGAGCTGCCACGACGGGGCAGAGGAAAAGGCTTTGTAAACATAAATATAATTTAGATTTACTCATCAACACAATGAGTGAGAGACTTAAAAACACTGCATGTGAAACTCTTCACATCACACACTCTTAAAGAAAACACCCAGACGTTTCTTTTTTTTTTTTTCCTCCAGGATTTCACCTCATTGACCCTATGAATGCATGGAGTGCTCCACCAACCGGCTTTACAACAGGAGCCATTGTACAAGTCTCCCTTCATGCATTTATCTGGCATCTACTCTGCATTAGCAATGCAGACCATTCTTTACAGCTACAGCCCAGGAGCAAATTTGTATTCTGTAACGCAAAACTCTGATGTCTCCCAACCAACAAATTAGCACTCACTGTGACTTCCAATGGGAGGGAGGGAGAGTGGTGGTGGGGGATAAAAGCAAAATCTAAATGTTTCCTGATAGGTCCACTTGGGGATGGAGCAAAAGTGCAGCATTGGTTGAGCAAGTATGCGGTAAAACGTGAGACTTTTACAATGGCTACATCTGTTTCTGCAAAACATATACTGTAAAGACATTTACACAGCGTGATGGGGAAATATGCAAACCGGTTCACGAAGAGCAGAATAGTCTGGTCTTAATGCAACTGCACAGTAGGTTGACGTCTATACTGTCGATGTTACTACCTGGAGAAATCTATGCTACTAAGAGATTTTACACAAGTTTTTAGAACAGTACACACAGGTTGGATGAGGATTTGCGCACTGCATTGCTTCCTTAATGTGCGTTATGGAAAGCTCCCATCTTTTACAGTGATTAAGAATAGCAGGACTCCTCTTTTCTTAAGGTAAATGAGGTGAGCAAAGTCCTCCCACTAGCTCGTCTTGTTTTTGCTGCGCGTGTTTTGTCAGCCACTGCGACGCAACATGACCTCCCACCCGTCTTCTCCTTCCTCCCTGAACAGGGAGTGAATCCTCATAATGCCTACCTCTGCTTCATCGTCCACCACCAATGCTCAGCTGTGAGACACAGGGGAAGCTACATAGGACTACATGAAGAACACAACACTTCAACTAATGCACAGTGCAAATAGGCTTTTCCCACTCTCTTCCATCTCTCCAACCTCCAGAAGTGGACAGGCATTGAGGAGAGGTGGGGTGGAGAGAGGGTTAACTCTGGGCAGCGCCCCTGCTGGCAGGCAGCCGTTCTTCTTTCATTTAGTTGAGTTTATGGTCTTTCTGGGAATCTCCTGCCCTGGGGGGGAGAGAGGCGGAGTGGCTGAGGGGGGCAGGGAGGAAGGGTAGTGGGGTTTGGGGAGAGAGGATTCTACTTGTACAGGCTCATGGTCGGGCTCTGGTACATGCACATGTAGGCATCACACAGCAGGCGTCGGGCCTGACCCTGGATGCTCTTGGGATCTAGGGCGTGTAGCTCCTCTGGAGTCATTTTCAGGTAAGCTTCCACCTCTGGACATGGAGACACCTGCGGGATGTTGAATCCATTCTGCCCTCCTGCAAAGCCACATGTGAGATCATTAGAACAAACACAAACACAATTTAGGCATAAGCAACTATTGTAACAATGCACTCCGTATGTTATCAAAGAGATTTATAGTTTTTGTTGTAATTATTTAGTTGAAATTTTTGTAACTTTCTAAGCAAGTGGGTCAAATGTAACAAAAACTCCAAACACTATCTCGGCCCTGCTCCAGTTCTGAGTTTATCTTATATGACAAAACTAAATGTCATGCAAGATACTTTTCTGGTATTTCACAAATCAAGCAATTTGTTGGTTTATTGTAAAAACAGTTGTTTCTCTCGCCGCTGTGTTTGATGCTACAAGAACAGTCACATCATATTTTACAGTCGATCCAATGTAACTTCACAGCTCTGCTAACAAACAGGACACGAAGAGGCCCTGACACCCACCATCACGGTCAGCCATGCTGTCGAAGAAGAGCCAGGCTGAATCTGCGCTGCCGTACTTGACGAAGGCAACGTAGTGACTGGTTTCGATGCACAGCACGGCGAACAGCTCCATCCTCTGGCGGGGGAAGCTGCCCTGACGCCCTGTACCTTCTTGTAGCTCCTTGGGGACAGACAACTTGCCGTGTCGATGGGCTTTCCTCCTCGGGTGGAGGTGAACCTATATCCGTAAAACCACATCCACACCATCACATACACCGTTTGATACTGTGCTAAACATCTTTTTATGAAGCAGATACATAGGAATAAAAGCCTTCAGGGATTCCTACTGCCATACAACAATGTAGATATAAATCCAATATTATTTCAGTAAAGGCACCAACTGTGTGACCATGTGTTACCATCTCCTGTAGAGGAGTTGTGTTCCTGTGGAACACAACTCCTACATGGAGATACTACGATTCCTTTGGATTTGGCGCCACCAAATGGACGATCCGGACACACTCACTGTACAACTTCTTGTTTAACTGATGTTGCAATAATGCCCTCTGTTGTTTACCTGTGTATTGCACTTTTCACAGAACTGTTTAATCTTGCCAGCGGTGATATCCCCGTCCTCATAACAGTCTCGGCACTCGTAGAGAGCCAGGCCTCCGCAGATACGACACTCCCTCGGAGCTGGATAATAAAACACAAACCTTTATCACCGCTGACACACTGTAGAGAAGTGAAGTTCTTTAAAAAGTTAAGAGCAGCTTGGAAAGCAAGAAAAATGGGTCCCTTCATCTCAGCTGAGCTGCAGTGACAACTCAGAGGAATTTCATTACCAAATGCCACACAGCTCTGAATCACCATTGATCGGCACATCACACTTGCAGACTGGGGAAAAAAAATCTTAGCTACAACTCACTGTCTTCAAGAAGGTCTGTGATGTCTAACTCCAGGGAGGGGAAAATCTTGTTGAACATTTTGAAGTCCTTCCCAAAGCGGGGCATCTGGATAATAAGGCAGGAGGGAGCCTGAGGAAAAAACAGAGAAAGAGAAATGTTATGCATCAGCAAAGTGCCGTGAACACAGGGAACAAAAACTGAGAGCATCTTGTTACATAAACAAAGATGATCGACAATGTGTTTAAATGTAAGAGAATGAGGAAGAAAAATCTAATAAAAAGGGTGTACGGCCTTAAATTTAGGACTTTAAACGGTTATAAATTAGTGCATAGTCAGCAGAGATTGAATAATGATTAAGACATATTTAAATATATTTTATACATATTTATAAACACCACTTGTAATCCTTGTGTATTTTCAGCTTTTATCATCAACACTCTATCAGTTATCAACAATGAACAGAAGAGGGCGCCATTTCTATTCCACACACTGAAGAGACACTGGAAATACCCCCAAGTGTATTTTTACCCAAAGTGTATTTTTAAGAGGTGCATATTTCATTTACTTCTTCTTCTCCTTTAAATCAATTCACAAAAATGCAAAGCAACCAGTCATTGAAACATGACTCCGGTAGAATTAAGTCTTATGATATCCTCTTGCATATCCTGTTTTTTTATTTATTTATTTGAATGTGGTTACAAACACTGAAACATTAGAGGGAAATGTGGACAAATATTTCATCCATAAAGTCATTTTATTGAGTAATATCATGAGGTGGTGTCTAGATGTTGTACAGCACTGCACATGCTCAGATGTGGTTCAAAGCTGAAGGTGACTGCACCAAGACAACCACCTATCAGACAAATCAAGCCACATTAGTAACAAAGCTTCTCACCAAGTTGAAATTAATAAACTCACCTCTGCAAACTTTAGGTCACTATTGATGAAGGACCACTCCAGGAGCTGCTGGATGGTGGGAACTCCGACTTTGTCCTTCTTGTCCATGAAGATCTGGTAAAAGTAACAGTCCTGGACCTTCTGACCTGCTGACCTGGAAAACAACAGCAAAGATCATTTAACTGCAAAGTTCAAGGGACAAAGATAATCTGTGAAGACAGCAGAGGCTTTAAAATTTATTAAACAGATTAAAATGATACCACTCTGAAATAATGAATAAGGAGTAGATATTTATATTAGTAAAGTACGGACAAAGTTTAATCCTGTATAAGACTTTCAGGACTTTATGATAAAATAAAGAATGTAATGAAAACTTCACTACAACAACTGGGATTTGTTTTTTTCTTATTAAAGCAGTTTGTTCAATATGCAGTTCGACTTGATGTTTGACAATATATTATATCTGTAATCTGTCCCTGATAAACTGTAACAACAGAAAAGCTGTTGTTCTCAGGCAGGTACAACAGGCGTCACATTAGTCACCTCCTACGACCTCACAGACGTTACAACTCATAAGAGCAAAGCTGCACAACAGCAGACAGGATCGATAACGTGCAGCTCTCTGAACCATTAACTCTGCTCATCTGAATTGCAAAGACTATTAAACAAGACTATAGCATGAGTTTTCATATTGAGACCAAAAAAAAAAAAAAAACACCCTCCTACGGTTAAACCACTTTGCCCACACGGTCCGCCTTTCACTCTCCAGTGTAAGCACAGAAGCACAAGTGAAACTGTGTGTCTGCTTGAAGCAGCGAATTACAGATTTAGACACGGACTGGTGCAACTGTATTTTAACAGTGATGCGTTGCCAGACTCTGACAGACACATTTGCAGAGTCTGGCAACACTGTGGAAATCAAAGTGGCAATTTTGCCATGTCATATATATGATTAAGCTTTTCTCTGTATTTCTTTACAATCTGTCAGTTTTGTTAGTTTTGCCTTTCCATAATTGGTAGTTGTACTCAAAAGGTTTTGCCACATTTACCAAAGTCAGCCGGCCTTTACCTTAGCTTGAGGAGCGGATCCACCCTCAGTATGTGATGGAAAAGGATATTAAGGAACTCCTCGGGATCTGCAGAACAAAATGTGTTTAAATGAGAATTTAAAGGATATTTTCTGTGCAAAAGTTGACATAGACTAGACACTATGACACAATAGCATCTTATTTGAAAATAATCAAATAACAACTCCCATTTCTAAGAAGGGATCCATCCAAGAAAATCATGACAATAGGAACAGGGAAGAATTAAAGTATTCACAGGTGTCATTGTGTCGTCTGTACCTTTTTCTTCAGAGGTAAACCCAGAGGCAGCTTCTACTTTCTCCAGTATCCTTCTTAGCTTCATCACTTTAGTAGCACAAACGTACCCATGTCTGGATAGTGAAGAAAGGAAGCCACATATTGTTTAGGAACATTAGCTTTGCTTGTGCATCATGTATGCATTCAGAGTTTGATTAAACAGGTGATGATAATGTCAAAAATCAGACAATGCATCAGGACTTACATGCGCAGTGGGTTGACTATCTCTGTGCGTAACAACTCCTGCGTCTCTCTGTAATATTCAACGTCAGTCTTTGATCGTGGCCTCAGCAGAACCGTGTCCAGAACAGAACTGAAGGAAAAGAGACTGTGGAGCAGAGCATAAAACCAACAAAGGGATTAAAATAAAATAGAAACTGAATCAGTCTATTATCCAAGTAGCATCTGATAAATGATGATTTTTTTTTTTATCAGTTGTTCAGATGATATTAAAAACCCAATTACCAAAAAAACTCATTTGTAAACCTTCATATGACTGAACAATTTAGTAATAAAAATAATAATAACAATAATAACTTTCATATGACTGAAAGAATATTTTCTGTGGAAAACTCTTGGATTGAATTTCTGAGTTAAAATGTGTGAGTCAAGCATACTTAAATGTGTCTCCTGTAGTTTTGGTTGACTGCTTCACTTAAAATGCCATTTGGTGGTGTTGACAGAAACAACAGATGCACCACAGCTCACAGCTGGAACTCATCCTCCCGTCATAGCCAGTGGTTAAAGTCAAAACAGTTTACTAATAAGCCTCTGCCTCAAGGCAAACAGCACTGCTGGCTGATGTGTCTCTGCACAGCCAATCAATATGACTGAAGTCCAGGCATTAATAGAAAATGGCAAACACTGCAGCTGATAGAGGATTTACGGTTAGACTAAAGGAGCACTGACCAGAAGAGGGTGGAATCCAGGTAGCAGGAATTGTAGTGGCCCTGAATGCCTTTCTTTTTTCCCACCATGACGTCCAGACCGTCGTTCTCTGTGCGCGGAGGCGTGTTCTCGTGTACTACCTCACTCAGGTAACCCCCAAACGCTGCAAAAGCACACACACAGCACAAGTGTAAACACAAATCTGGTAACAATGGTTGACACAATGCCTTTAGTCATTCATACACCTCTTACTGACTCACCGATGGAGTTGCACCTCTCTATGGGGTTGGAGGAGTGGTGCAGGGATGGGAAGCGAGAGTCAGGCCGGCAGCACTTCAGCTTCACAAACAGAGCTTTTTTGGGCGGGCAGGTGAAATACCGCGTCCCTTTGAAGGTGCCATCAGTGCAACCAGGACACTCTTCTTCCTGGAAGGGAAGGTGAAGATCATGTGATGCAATCACTGCAAGGTACTGCATGTAAGTTTATTAAAAAATATATCTGTATCTACTCTGACTTTTTTTCAAAATGTGAAGATACTGAGGACTGTGTGATCACTTATTTTGCCTACAGTGATTGGCTGTTTAGTGATGGATATGTTACATTTTACCTAAACCTTCTACAAACTGTGGCACATGTGCTTCCAACTCATCAATAGAGAAACATTAACAGAGCATTGTGCTAAGGGAAAGTACATTTTGGAAAACAGGCTCATTAACATTTTTGCTGGGAACAGGGACTTCCTTGAGTCTGGTCGTCCCCATGAGAAAGAAACTGGCAGAAAATCTGATGAGTCACTGTGTGGGCTTTAGAAATAGTTTGGGACAAAACCCCCTATAAATCCAAAGTTTGTAATTGTTACTATTAAGGTTTTGCACAGATTAACAAAGGCAAATGTGATTTCTTAATTCTTGAATATGATTTAACTGGATCAAGATAAAATGTTTAGAAATGTGTTTTTCCTTCAGCAGACACTGGGTCTCATGCTGTGGACAACATAGCAAGATGTGTCCAGTTGTCTCTGTCTCAAATCAGCAGTCAGTCTGAGTCAGACGTAGCACTGGTTACTTTGTAGAGCTCCACAAATATGTTTACATAAGTTCCTGATATGAATTGAAGTCTATATAAAGTTTATGAAGTACACACTTGTGCCTCTGTGCTACAAGGGGATGGTGTACTTGCACTCTTTGATAACAGTACACTGTCTCCTGGTGAATGAATATATTATTTATCTCCCCAGTATTACACGGTATCAAAGCTGTGTGGACTCACCAGTTCCAGACCAGCCAAAGGCTCCAGCAGACCAGGAGGCAGACCCACCCAACGGATGACACCACACAGAGGGGGGTTCTCTTTGACCTCCACCAGAGAGCCCACCTCCAGACCCGGCTGTCCTCGGGG
>OOFC01047695.1:0-14163 GCA_900323345.1 Pseudochromis fuscus
TGGGGAGACAGGGCTGCTGCTGACTCATCTGTTGTTAACTCTGAAGGAGCAGGGACAACTGATTTAATATGAATATCTTGCTAAACATTCACCTGCACTGATTAAATGTTGGTTACAAATCAGTGAGATGTAGGCTAACACTAGCCTGTAGCTAGCTTATTTCACTATGAACATTAAGCTAACAGGTTAATTTCTACCATTTACACACTGTAAGCTAAGCTACACACTGGCTCACATATTGACACCTTTCCTCTGCCTTTCTTCTCTCTGCTTTCTCTCTTTCCTGTTTTGAAAACCGGATTTATTTTAGTACTAACCAGCACTGTAGCTCTAGAGCAGCTAACTGCTAAGCACCATCGTGGTGAGTGTGCTAAAGCAGGACCAAACCACTTCATGCAGATACAGGGGGGGTGATCGGTCACTATATTTACTTTTTGGTCAAGGTGGATATTTAACTTTTACTGCAAAAAACAAAGAGACGGATTTTGATTGTTTTCTGACTATATTTGGAAAAAAAAAAAAAAAAAAAGTTTTAAGTTGAACCCCTTGCCAATAAAATAACTGTTGCTTTTTACCTAACGTCTTCTGGTAGTTATGTTGCTTCCCTAACCCCTAGTGAACTGGGTTGTAACAAATGCCACAGTGTAGTATCAAAAATGTCAGTGTAGTTTTGTGATGATGTGTCAAAAGTTTCAAAATGACAAACAGTATAGTTTATTTTAAATATTTAGTAAGACAACTCAGTAGCTTTCAGGATATTTAATTTAAATCTTGGTTTCCAGGAGTTTTCCAGGAGAAAATTGGACTAAAAGATTCCAGGTTTTCCATGACATGGGAACTCCGGGGTCTGCACATAAATTAGATTTTTTTTTATTTTATTTTTTTTATTTTTGCCTTAATGAAATTGTAAATGCCACAGATCAATGTTAATCGTTTCATCTCAGGGTGTTTCAGCCATTATTGATTTAATATCACATAAGAAGCATCTGTCATGAAATTAACAGCCAATATTAAAAAGCATTGCACTAGTGTTTTGTAATTTAACACTATAGGAACAGGGGCTTGTGCACATGTGTATGAATGACATTGAGGATTAGACCAGCTTAAGCCGGTCCAACCTTATAGATGTGATAGCTGCATGTCCTCAGCAGACAACATGTCTCTTGAAGGAGTTTCCTACATCAGGACCTACACACATACTGTCACACAGGACTTTCCATCCAGACCAAAACTGAACCAACTTACTAATGTCTGAGGCTGAAGAACATGGAAGTCCCTCCTGTCGTTCTGTCTGTTCCTTTGCATTTCTCACCTTTCCTCCACCCCTGATATACTTCACTTTTATGAACATAGGCACACACACCCCAGAGGCTAGCACAGACTGGATTGTCAACTTCACCTCAGCCCATTTTCTTCCTTTTTTTTTTTTTTTGATCGATTGTACTTTTGCCAATTTCATACAGGGCTGCGATGTCTGTAATTTTGTGGCTATTAAATAGGTGATTATAGGTCAGATCAGCTACATCATCGTCTGCTGATGTAGCTCGTCCATCACCATCAGGTTGGCAGCAGGAGGTCAGAGTGATGTACTCCTAGCTGAATCTGCGTCTGATTGGTTGGTACTTGTCGCCTTCGTTGGTCAGATTGGGACCTGCATTCATGACAGGACTGACAGTTTGCACTTCGATTTGAATTTTGATGCCAAAACAGCGTGAATTAAATAGACTGGGGTGCTGTTCCTCTTACATACTGAACTGCCAATTGAAAAATATATTGGAAAAAAGAAAGTAAACTGTGTGTGACTTGATACCTAAACCAGGAAGATATGACCTGATTTGTTAAAGACAAAATCTTTCATCAATATTTTATGCATTGTGACTTTTTAATTTCCATCAAAGGTTTGGACACCATGCATGTTCTTACTGTAGCTGTTAAGTGGGGTTTTCAGAGATTTTTCCCGATTAAACACTTCTGTGAGATTCATGGGCCTTTTACATGCATTGATCTTTTGAGGACTATCCACAGGTGTTTCCATGATGTTAAGACCAGGCAACTATTAAAGCAAAAGCTTGAGATAATCCATTGTGAATTTTAAGGTGTGTTTTGGATCATTATCCTCTGGCTGAGGAGGTTGGTGGTCTGACCCAGCTGTCCACATGTGAAAATGTCCGTGAGCAAGACACTGAACTCTGAGTTTCTGCCAATGTTAGCTAGCACCTTGCATGGCTGCTCTGTTTCCATTGGCTCGTGTGATTGGGTAAATTGCGAGACAAATGTAAAGCACTTTGAGACCCAAGCAAAGGTAAAAACCTGCAATATACATGCAGTCCATTGACCTATTTACTTGTTTTGTCTTATTGTACAGACAGTGGGTGATGGATACACCCCCATCCTAAGTCGGACAGCTATTTTTTCATAAAGTTCTGCCACGTTTTTCTAACAATGTTCGAATTTTAAAGTGCTCAAGGAACCAGAAAGAAACCGGACTGGGTGGCAGCTGATTTAATGACAGAAGTAAAGTATGCACAAAGTAAATGTGCAAATGAGTCTACAATAAAGTAACAATTTAGTCCGATTGGTGAATTTCCAGGTCGAGGATCCAGAGCTGTGTGGAGCAGGCGAGGAGCTTTGAGACCTTGAACAGTGAACGGTGTGGCCTGAGTGGATTGAGAATCATGTGGAATCGGTGGTGAGACCCAAACACTTTTATATAACACTTTCATCACCTTACCGTAGATCTCCAAAGTGCTTTACAAGTTGTTTTTTTTGGGCCTCTCATTCATCCATTCACAGATCAATGGCTACAGAGCTGCCATGCAAAGCGCTACCTATTGGGAGCAAGTTAGGGTTCACTGTCTTGCTCAAGGACACTTCGATTTGTGGATGGGACAAGCCACTAATCAAACCACCAATCTTCATGGTTTTGTCCATGACCCACTCTACCACCAGGGCCACAGCCGCACCAGGACTATAGATAGCTATACACCTGATGTTACTATTAATAGCCGGCCCTGAAATAGTGGTTGCGGGACTAATTATGATATGGTAATAAGGTCGGCAATTTGTTGTGGAATTTTTACTTCAGACATGGCAGATTCACACCGAATTAGGTTCGCAGACGACCTTTGCAATTATTACAAATTAATAGAGGTTGCTAGGTAATACTCGTCATGCGCCAATAGGAGCTTAAGTCTGCTAAATCTTCCTGAAGGTCTTTTGCATTCAAACTCTGATTTGCCTTTTGAGCAATCCTACAAGGCAGCTCTTTCTCAAAGTTTTCTTCCAGACCTCGACTTGACCTCCTGTTAACTTCTATTTCTTAATTACATTACAAACTTTGCAAAGTATTTCCAGCTCCCATTTTCCTATCTCTTTATAGCCTTCTCCTGCTTTGTGGTCATCAGTTATTTTAATGTTCAGAGTGCTGTCACCTGCTGAGAGGAAGTCCGTGGCTGCTGATTGCTGGGACAAGCTTTAAAACGGCATCACCTGACCTTTCCTGATGATAACGACAGACGCGATAACTAGATAGTTTAGGTCGGAGACTTTGGTGAGTTCACTTTTACATTGTGCTCTTTTCCAATAATAGCAACTTACTTTGTACGTAAATGTCTCTATACTTGTTTGAAGCAGCTCAATCCATCGGAAATACTGTTTATCCTCTTAAAAAAATCCTAATTCAGAAACCAAACATCGCCCTCACCCACACAAACATGTTTATTCCAGACAAGATCGAATGCAGGTGGGAGTAAGAAACTCCAAACTCATTTCTACAGTGAGTCAGCAGGTAGTAAACAAAGAGCAGACTCTTTGAACAAAGCCTCTAACTTTCTAATGAGATGTCATGTTTCTATTACTCATAGCCGCTCTCCAATGTGGATACTAAAACACTGCCGCAGTAATAGAGTTATAGGCATTTAAAAAAAGGACAGTCTCTGTAGTGTCTTGGTGTTACGCAACCGAGAGAAAAATAAAAACAAAAATCAAATGGCTGCCATATATTTTTAACAGTGTTGTCACAGACACAAACACTGTTGCATTTGGCAGGAGCCTGCAAAGCCACAGTAGGAGGACAGTCAGCACAACTGCTCCTGTGTGTTCAGTCAAACCCGGACACTGTCATCATAATACTCCACTATTTTAACACAGAGGTGATAACAGTTCTCTGCTTCCAAAAACCATCAATACATCATTTTGTGCCGGCACAAAATTACGCACCATTTACTCATTCACCACTCTCAAATTAATTGAACACATCAAGTGTCATTATGTCTTCATTCAGTGTGTGGGGGGAAAAAAACGACTGAAGTGGGAACAGTGATGCACGATACAGTAGCATGTGACTGTGCAGTCAGTAGCCAGCACAGACTGTATATAAAAGATGGATGAAGCCTCAAAATGAGCAGCATGGCAACAAAACATATAGACTCTGTGATAACCACGTGTATGCCTCTGTAAGGTTTTCACATCTCATCCATAGCATGTGAACATTTACACAGCGCCATGTTTTTTCAAGCCTTTCTGTGGTCGGTGACCTCGGGTTGTACACTGACCACAAAGAAAAGAAAATTATTTCCCTTTCTTTTCAACAAGGACTCACTTGAGCAGCGTGATGCATTATTCTACACAGAATACAGTCGCTTTACCTTTTTCATTACACTCTATAAGCTAAGCAATCAATACAAGTGAGTCGTCCTTGCATACTTTTTAAGTTAAATGTCAGTTTAGATAAAACACTGCGAGGTTTTCAGCCCTTACACCAGCAGCTAGCAGCTCTGAGTGTGCAAACAGAGAAAAGAAGCAGGATGAGGCCACACGGTGGTCAAGCTCTTCCCGTTTTTTACAGGTTTTTAGTTCACGAAACAAAGAGTACATATTATTTACAAAGATACACTTTTCCCCTCAGCCCAGAACACAGCAGCTGCGAACCCAGGTTTTCATCCACTAGATATACCCGTGGCCAGCTGACACCTGAGGGGTGGCATCCACAACCAGCCTTTTTATTTACAGTACTTACACCCACACAATTCGGCTTCACTCCAGCAATGACTTTTTACAAACACAGATATCACCATACTAATTAGTCACTTGAACAAAACAGAGTTATTAAGTCTGCTGCCCCATCAGGGCTGATTACACACAAGGGCTGTTTCTCAATATGCGCACTTGTCCGTACTTACATTCTCGCGTACTTGTGAAACTGTTCCAATTCAAAGTACACATCTGGCCGGGAACGCATGAAATACCCAAATATGTTCTTGTTCCTCCTTCATTATCGAGCCTGAATCAGACCAGACTTGTGTGGACTTGGGGAAGCCAAATAACCCATAATGCATTTCACAACAGCGAGCGGAGATGTGATGTCATCGAGTACGCCGGCGTTCCAGTTGCACTTTAGCCTCGGTGTGTTCTCACGTTCTCACAAGTCTGTACTTTGGCATCTGACTTGCAGGTACAATCTCGCCAAGTACACGAGTACGGCTTGCGTACTTTTTATTGAGAAACGGCCGAGGTCCCTGTTAGCAGCACTGCAAGCCTCTATGGCAGTACTGCCCCCAGGAAGTGACCTCATAGAGAGTGAGAGAGAAAGACCAGAAACAAAACAAAACTCCAACATAATCAAACTAATGTATTAATTAACTAAGCTGGATCCAATGTTCAGAAAACTAACACGTTAAAGAAGAAAACAATGAACTCATGTGAGAATATTGTCGGAGTGTGCAGGGTTACCGTACAGATAAAGAGGGGCTGCCTGCAGCTCCCCTACAATAAGCATCCAGAAGTTGTTGTCATGCTATAAGCAACACATTCAGTGAAAGTTTCCCACAGGACCACACAGCCCTGTAATGCTTGGAGCCAAATGCTAGCATCAGCATGCTAACATGTAGTGATGGAGGTTCCAGCTCTTTTTCGAGAGCTGGTTCTTTTGACTCAATTCACTAAAAACAGCTCTTTTGGCTCCCAAGTGGCTCCTCAGGTGTGAAATGAAAATTTAGCTTCAGTCTACACTCTGCTTTTGTACTATCAAGCACATTAAAGTGTGTCCATTTTACTTTACTCCATTTTCTTTCACTCCTTTGACTTACCTTTTCCAGCGCCTGTAGTTTCTGTCTTGTTTTCTGTCTCCCGACTTCCATCTTCCATCACTGCTGTGCTCCGTTTGCTGTGTGTGTGTGTGTGTGTGTATATGTAACACCTCCAGACGCCATAATGACCATGGCTCCCAATGACCTCCACATCCCAACTTAAGGTGGACAGACTGTAACTGGACTAGATTTTACAGGAGATGGGGCAAAGTGTGATTTCGATTGTGGCTCAGGATTCTGCCTCAAGAGACAAAATAAAATGTGTGCAATCTTTAGGACAGACAACACTTATTTTGCTTTGATTATGCATTCACTAGTAGTTGTTGTAGTAGAAATAATGTAAATGTTTTTTTTCATGTCACCTTTGTGTGTCAGTCACAGCAAACACTCAAGTAACTGTCAAATGGAAGATGGAGGAGACCGTACACAATACACTCAGAGTTTCCTCACAGGCCCATCTTTGTGTCACAGTGTGTTGGAGTGTCCACGCCCACATCAGAGCAATTAAAACTCGCACAGGGCTGTGATTTTCTAAATCACCGGAATTAGACTGAAGGCTGTGGCACGTCACATGTCAACAGCTGCCGGTGAACAATCACTACAATTACACTGTGTCAAGACCTCAAGTCTCTCTCCCTCCTGAAATCTAACCACTATTTCACACCAATAAATGTCTCCTTCAGAGGAGCGCTGGGCTGAAAGAGTGCGATTACATGTCTGCAAATTATATCACATATACATACAACCACTGTCTCTAATATTTACACATTCGAGTATGTAGAAACTACAAACATACTGCTTGCAGTGATTTTTGGTAAATGGCTGTAATTTCTCAGTGTTCAGAAATGAGTCCATTCTTAATAAATTTCTCCTTAAGATGGACTTCTGTGGTGTGAAATACATTGGTTTCTCACTTTATGTTTTATTAATTATACAATAAATATAGGTGAACCATATTTACATTCTATGGAAGTTAAAGATCTACCACTGTTTTGAGTAAACACTTTCAGGAAGGCTGTCCTAAACCCTCATGCTGAGCATCATCTAACAAGATGAAGAGTTAATGCTAGCAGCACTGAGGACACGTGAATGGCAGCATGCGAATATCCAATGAGAATTTCATCAAGCTTATGGTCATCATAAGCATGATGAATGTCACCCTTCCTTTGTCCATGAATACAGTCCACGCTATGGATGTACATTTTGACAGATGAATAAAAACAAACCTAATAATGTTAGCAATCGTCATGTTAGCTAAGTTTTGGCTATGAGTTGTCTGCTAAACTTTAGAAAGATGCATCAGTAAGGTTAGGAACATCATCTTCATGTAATTTCGTTAGCTTGTATGACTGTATTTTCTGCACTATAAGCTCCACCTAAAAGCCTTTAATTTTTTCAAAATCCAACAGTGCGCCTAATAATCCGATGCGCCTTATATACGGATCAATATTGGTTATTTATGGCTGCCGTAGTCAGGGGGCGTATATTGTGATTGCACTTTTGAGTCAATTGAACGTTTGATTTACCGTAGTGGTATCAGACTGTTTCTTTTACGTGTTTACTGAATCAGGGAAAAGTTCACTAACTAGGTGATAAAAAGTTGCACTACCTGTTGTACCTTGCTGTTGGTAAAAGATAAAACTACGTCACTGACATTACCTCGGGGAAAAAAATAATGTAGCTTTGAACTGTGACAAATGGAGTTGGCAATACATACGGGTGGCTGTGGCTCAGCTGGTAGAGTGGGTCACCTGTGAATCATAAGGTTGTGGGTTTGATCCCCAGCTCCTCCTGAAGGAGCCAAGGCAAGACACTGAATCCCAAGTTGCTCCCACTGGTGGCTAGTACCTTGCAAGGCAGCTTGGTAGCCATTGGTGTGTGAGTGTGTTGCCTTGTAAAGCACTTTGGGACCTAGCTTAGGTAACGAAAGTGCTGTATAAATGTACTCCATTGTTTTCAATGAAGGCACAAAGAGCTACCGGTACATATGGCACCGTATTGTGAATGTACTAGCTTGTTTTGGGCGTGAACAGAGTTGTCAGAACGTTGGTTTGTTTTCTATTAGTAAAGTTTTGACTGACTTATCTGACTGTTTTGTTGACATTCACTTTAGCACAGCTTCATCTAGATGGATGATAACACAACCCCAGACACTACAGTAGTACTAGAACAATACTATACTATACATAAATCCTGGAAATCTATTTTGTCTTACGTTAAAGTGGTATTACAAGTTATAGCTATGGCTAGTTTGGAAATTCTTTTGTAAAGAAGTTGCAGTTGGAGCAGTAACAGGCTGCTACTAGCAGGGCACCATCAGCCGACACATGTCTAATTACCACATTGGTGAAAAGTTGTTGACTCTGGTCTTCAGACTTTTGTCTTTTCAACAGTGCCTCTTAGTTCCAGTTATTTTACTACTTAAGTCAGGGGTTCTCAACTTGTGCCATCGAGGGCTGAGACCCTGCAGGTTTTCTTTCCAACCATCTCTCCAGCAGCTGATCTCAATGATGAGCTGCTTCCCAGGAGGTGTTAATCATTAGAATCACCTGCTTTAGAGACTGGCTGGAAGGAAAACCTGCAGTGTCTCGGCCCTCCATGGCACAAGTTGAGAACCCCTGTCTTAAGACAACAACATGTTTCCAACGTTATTGTTATACACATACTGTAGTTTTGACCATTGTGGAACCAGTTTATTTATGATTTGATGAACATCTTCTATTTAAGCTATGACTTCAAAGATGGTTCATGCTAACTTGCATCATCCAGAAATATTGGTGAAAAACCTGTAAAACATGGAAAACATTTGAAATCTATGATGTATTCAGAATAAGAGTAATGACCGACATGCCAGTGTGAGCTCTTTTTTCCACAGATACCCTGCAGCGGACCTTCTGTGGTCAAGAAATCCTGTAATGGCAATGCCAATGGCAGCAAGTCAGCAGGGTTTAAATCAAACATAATCCGCCCTCCTGTGGCTCGGCACAGCTCTCCACACGCCAGGAGACAGATATAGGACAAGGTTAATGGGGATCAGGTGTGCGTCATTGCCCAGATGGCCAACTTTTGACTCCATGTGCCTTCGACCCATCCCATCTATGGGATGCTGTTGACATGTCTGACCACCACCTGCTCAATGATCCCATCACCACTGTGGACACCTGGCTGCATAACAGTGGGCAATGGGCATAGCATCAACGCGTTGATGCCCATTTAACCAGAACTAAAAAACGACGAAGCACTCCAATGATACAGAGGTCATCAATGGTCAGTTGTCATGTTTTTGGCTCAACACTGACTTCAGTCAGTTAGAAGCTAATGGGCATGACTGTGTACAGTTTGTCACTACAACAGTAAGATACTCAAAGGGAGCATATTTCTATGTTTCATATCTGGAACATTTAAGACTCCAGGAGATTAACAGGATTGTGTGACACCGTTAATATTTGAACTTTCTGTTATAGGGGCGAAGGAAAAGATCATTAATACATGGCCCCAGGCAGATTTACTGCTCTAAAGGCAAGCTTCAACTTTATCTATGGACTTCTGATTTATTTGGCTGCCAGTGTTTAAAGATAAATACAAAAAACTGAAGAAGCAAAGGTGGTAAGTAACATAACTGAGGCAGAGGATGACAGGGATACCAAAAAAATGGGGGTAAACTAAAAGATTGACGCACGACAAAGTTACTACCAGGACACAAAACGGGATGACCAAGAAGGAGAAGAGAGGGATGGGTTTATGTATGTTAATATTTGTTATTCATTAGTTTTACTTTGTCTGGGGAGTATTTGAATATATGTGTGTTTTGAGAGGTTGTCATTGTGGTGGTGTCTGTTTTTTATTGTGTATTGTAATGAAAAAAGGGAAACCTGTTGTGGAAACACCCCTTAGATAAATGTATCTGATTGTGGTATACCAACCTGAATGTACTGTATATAGTGAGTGGAATTATTGGGGGTTTTGGTCGAGGTTGTGGGCAGGGGGAATCGGGGTCACTCTGATGTGTGCACTGTATTTGCCAGTTTTGACGTCATGTGGTTTTGGTTTTGGTCTTGTTACTGCTTGGTGATCACACTTCCAGCAGTAATCTCAGTTTGATTAACTTTGGCAAACCCCTTTCCAAAAACCAAATTGGACATTCAAAACTATGTCTGCAGTTTCCACTTGACTTTTGAACATCGCCATCCTGAACAACCACTTGTGTTTTCCAAGGTGGTCAAACAACACATCATGCGAATTCAGTCTGCCACCAGCAGAGTTCATCGCTCAATAAAACAAAATAAGATCGAGATCTTATGCATGTTTACTTTGTGAGTGAAACCACCATGTACTGAAATGTTTGTTTCAAAATGTGGCTTTTAGAAATATTCACTGGTAGCAGGCTCCCCAGTAGATCAATATCAGTGGTTAAAAGGAGGTGGTGATTGAGCTTATTAACACATTCCTGAAAATAGCCTGGTCCCTGACTGTGGCACGTAATGACTGATGAGGATGCTGGTGTTAATTTGCTATTTTGAAGTCTAAAAAAGAAAGTGTTAAAGGCTGTTTAAAGGAAGAGAAAGGAGATAATGGTCTGTGGTCTCACTCGAGCCACTTTGTCATTCATGGTTTCTTTGCAGGACACAAAATCCTTGAATTATTAATGTGATAATTTGTTTTTTGTAAAAACTATGTAATCCTGGTCTTGTTTAGTATAACACATGACATTTAGCAGTGTTAAAGTGTGACCAGTACCTCAGTGTGTTTGGACTGAGTCAGTTGTGAGTCAGTAACAGTAAACGGCTCAGCAATGATATAAACCTTTTGGTGGTCTCCTCTGTTGTGTGTTTGCTCTGTTGGTTCGTTTAAGCCTGAGTGAACTCCTGACACTCTTCAGCCACAAACTGTACCACCACAGCAGCAGATGATGTTTGTCCATCTTCTGCTCATCCAGTGTGGTGCTACGAGGATGATTACTGCAGCCACGGGGGCGGTGAACTGGTGATAAAATAAACCACACAGACAACGGCAGCAACAACAAACTGTGCCCAGTGTCTTCGACTCACAACACAAACCTTCACCGATCCCTTTTTCCTATAATTATACCTGGCTGCTCACAACCAACAGACAGAAAGATGCCGTATCTACAGCAGACGTTTTGAAGGATTTAGCCTAAAACAGAGCCAAGAAGGTCTTCAAATATCTGTCAGTGTTTCTGCAAAGAAGGAGAACCTGAGGGTAATCAGCTGTGTGATGCACTAACTATTTTACACAGTGCAACATAAAAGAAACAAGAAATCCTGCATGCTGTCAATCGCCAAAACTTACTTTTCATATTGTATCGTGCCAAAATTTATGGCCTGGGAAAAATCCACCCACCGAAAACCAGCCACATCATCGACTGGTAGTGAGAAGGTAACAGGCCTCTACTTCAGACAGGCTTTTATTAGAGGCTGGTTTTCATTTCAGACTTTTTTTTTCTGTTTAGTAATGGATGAGATGAGGTCCAAACATGGAGATGAAGGAACTGAATAAATTAATTTTACTTTAATTCTCATTTCTTTAATTTTATAATTATGAAGCTGCATTTCATGTGTGAAAAGTACTGTCCAAATAAAGATGATTCAAATTGTTATCATTTTCATCATTATCAAATTATTCTTATTATCTGAATAAATATAACACCAGTAAACATACTGGGGTAAAATAACATGTAAAAATGTAACTAGGATTGAAACCTTGTCCTGTTTTCCAGGGTCGGATTCAGTTTAAAAAAACAGCACAAACTGTTCATTTGTCATCATCTCAGCCTCAGGCAACTATCAATGCAGCCAATCCACTTAATGAAGGAAAAAATATATAAGAAGAATCACTACTAACACACACAAACACAAATCAAATGAAATGAAATGCCCATGTGGACAGTCCGGGGAAAACAGAGTCAATTGAAAACAAGAACTGTTAAATCTTTCTACATTTTTCAGACTGTCTCAACGTGCATTTCCTCCCTTGTGCTGCTGGGTATTTATGTTCTGATGTGGCTAATTATTAGCAACATAGTTTGTTTATTTGTCAACTGTTAGCAACATTATGGACAAAACTACTAAATAGATCAGAGTGACTTCTTTATTTAGAGAGAGAGAGATAGGGTATTACCCAAGGAACAAATGGCAGAACAGAGGATGGGATCATGTCTGAAAATAATCCTGAAACACCCCTATCTGTCATAATGGCCTCTTTATTATTTCACCACAAGAGGGCAGCAGTGTTCAGCATCAGTTCACCTGGATTATGTCTTGACAGGGGTTTTTACCCTCCACCCTCGGCCCATCCCTACAGCCTGGTCTACCAGGTTTCGTCCTGTGTAAAGACATTTTTCCTTCCCACAGTCAGTAAGTGCCAATTACCAAAGTGTTTGCTCATGGGGGGGTATCAGCCGGGGGGGAGGGGGGCTTCCTCTCTCACTCGTACTCCTTTTCACCAAGAACCGGGGCTAGTTCAGTGCTGATGCCTGACTAAGCAACCGGTTCATTGTATTTCCACCACCATGAGCACCGGCTCCAGCGACTAAAACTGGTGCTAAGTCAGGCACCAACTCCTTGCCGGGCCAAAGCTCAGCAGCGACTACAGCTGGGGGAGTGACGGTGGAAACACAGTTAGCGATAGTAGAAGACTGGAGTCGTGAAAATACGATAGCCACTAGTGATGGGCAGATGAAGCTTCATGAAGCAACGAAGCCTTTCATCAAATGGGTTCACTCTGTTCAAAGCTTCTTGAGGCTTCATTTGCTCTACTAGGTCCTCTACTGGACAAACAATGTATAACATGGAAACATTTCAGTTGACATCAATTTGAAGTGAGTGGAAAAAGCCTGTCAGCAAAATAAAGAAGTATGCAATGCATGTACTATTATATTGTGTCTGTGTTGGTGAGCGGCATTATTTGAATGAAAAATTGTGGAAAATGGAAACTATTATTCACAGTGGGATGAGGGCAGTGAATATGCTTGTGTAAGTTTTGGATAGAAACAGTGAATGTGGCCAAAGTGACACGTTATGAGGGAAATCCTTTCTTGCCAGCTCCACATCGTCATACAAATGCTGTGGATAGTCAATGGACAATCAGTCAGAATCCACAGGATGTGAGGGATCGCCATAGCAGTTCACGATCCCATTTATTTTGAGTCGTGCTTCAAATCACGAACCATTTCCTGATTCATCGAGGGGCGTGGTCGGCCGGCGAGGCTTCGGACGTCATCATTTTCAGCTCCTCCTCTAAACGAAGCAAGCCTCGATACGCGCTTCACGGAAACTCCCCCTTCATTACTCAGCAGCACAGGCTTCGAAGCCTCGACACATCCAGTAACAAGCAGCCACTAACAGTTGGATGTTTAGGCTCTGGATCTCAGCGTAGACTTGCAAAAGCAGGAACAGCACTTGTATGCACACGATCAGCTCCTCCATTTGAGCATTGTTACAGTGAGGGTGCACTTTGCCGTCATATGCGACCAAGAAGGACATCGTGATTTAACTGATTAAATACCACACATAGCGATGCAACACTGCTTTGTTAACTCAATAATGTTGTAACTAGAATATCTGCTGAAGAAAATAATGTTTTCATGGACTGATAGTAACAGGGTAACAGTAGTTTGTTAACAGCAGCTAGCTTGCTAGCGATGTACTGACGTTTTACGTGATGCGGCCCCAACCTGGCCCCCTGCCTATTGAAAAGCAAACCGGTTCATAGGAAGACTGTCTTCTGAACCAATTGAGCCCTGGCTCAAGCCCCAGCCTGGAACTGGACCTGGAACCTGTTTGGTGGAAAAGGGGTATATGTTACCTTTGTCTATGAGAGTATCCACAAATCAGCTGACTTTTGCTAGTTAACTGTGTTAGGACATTAAGGGGCGGCTGTGGCTCAGGTGGTAGAGTGGGTCGCCTGTGAACTGTAAGGTTGTGGGTTCGATCCCCAACTCCTCCTGTCCACATGTTGAAGTGCCCTTGGGCAAGACAATGAACCCTAAGTTGCTCCCAATGGTGGCTAGTGCCTTGCATGGCAGCTCTGTAGCCATTGGTGTGTGAGTGGGTGAAAG
>OOFC01047696.1:0-12198 GCA_900323345.1 Pseudochromis fuscus
GTTGGTAAAAGATAATACTACGTCACTGACGTTACCTCGGAGAAAAAAATAAAACAGCTGTTCATGTAGCTTTGAACTGTGACAAATGGAGTTGGAAATACATTGTTTTCAACGAAGGCGGCGCAAATACCGGTAAGAGCTACTGGTACATACGGTACCGTATTGTGAATGCACTAGTTTGTTTTGGGAGTGAACAGAGTTGTCAGAACGTTGGTTTGTTTTCTATTAATAAAGTTTGACTGACTGACTTATCTGACTGTTTTGTTGACATTCCCTTTAGCGCAGCTTTATCTAGATGGATGATAACACAACCCCAGCCACTACAGTAGTTTCTATTCTATGCGCCTTATAATGTGGTGCGCCCTATGTATGAAAACAGTTTTAAAATAGGCCATTCATTGAAGGAGCGCCTTATAATCCAATGCACCTTATAGTACGGAAAATACAGTAATCCTTAAAGAGGACCTATTATGCTCCAACTTATAATCCTTGGCCTCCTCTCGAGTTGGTTTTTATAGATTGCAGTTCAAAAAAGTTCATATTTATCTTATGCTGGCCGTGTCTGCAGTCCCTCGTTTCATCCTCTGTCTGAAACAGACTGCCTTCAAACCAGTGTGAACATGTTCGAGTATGAATCTGATCCAGAAGCTGAAAGCAGACAGCACCAACACTCACCATTAGACAGATCACAGCAGGATGTCTGTTTGGTAAATATTACACGCATTAGCAGCTTATTATTGCACATAATGGTGGATTCAGTGTTTTTATTTCAAGTTGTATATAAAATGTTTCTATATATGCCCGTATTAATGTGGACAATGCAATGACAAATGTGGAAAATGCTCAAAAATGCCTTAATTTGCTTTTGAAAGGCTCTTTGTTTTCTGTTGTTTGAACAGATGTGAAGTCAAAGAAGCAGCCATGTGACATTATTTAATTTGTCTGAATCTATTTTGATAACTTTATAAGGTGATTATGTCTGTGAGACTTTCTGTGACTCAGTGAAACGATGCCTAGATTAGTTTCCTGCAGACAGGGTTGGTGTGAGCAGGGAGGGCGCTCACACGGAGTACAGCTGTAAACCCATCAATCCATGTGCTTGTGGTTCAATATAACTGTGAGCTGTCTTCAGACTCCATGTTTAGTCTCATCAGCAGTCCAAAGATATTGTGTTTGCAGTTCCTTACATTTGACAAGCTGCATTTGCAGTTTTGGATTTATAAATGGTATAAACTATGAAAGGATTAACACAATTATGGTTAATTTTAATCAACTATTGAATTAACTAACTTTTTGCACTTGTATTTAGCCTTTTGTCTACTCACACTTGTGCAGCACAGTTTGCCGAGTTCCTTTCCAAGTAGGTTCACCATGAACTTCTCATAACCTTGGAAAAAAGTTCATAGTTCACTCTAAGTTTTCACTGCACACACACACACACACAAGTGCACACTTCACACTTTCTGCTGCTGACTGTGGACGCTTTTCTTCGATCTTCAGTGAAGTAAACACAAACAGCAACACACACACAAACACACAGAAGCAGGTCAGCTTTGATCGCTGCCACACACACAAACTCACAAACACAAAGCAAATAATGAAGACGGGCCCGTGTGCAGGGAGCTGTCCACTCCCCAGTGCTGATGTCTTCATACGGTGCCACACAAGTGAGCGTTTCACCTTTCACCATTCAGCCTGACCGATATAGGAAGTGTTTTATACTCGCTGGGGTTCGATACTGTTGCTGCCCTTATTACTTTTCTGGTGCACTGCCAAGCCAACCCTGTCAATCCTACGAATTTGGGTCACCCTCAGCATAGCTCTGAGGCAACAGGGGAAAAACAAGCACAGACAGTTTCTCAGTCTTTCTTTCTTCTTCTTTCATTTTATTATGATAGTAGTAGAGCAAATTAATATGCCAGAGTAATTATGTGCTGACACAGTACTTGTTCCAAACAAGCCAGTGATGAGAAAAGGAATTAGAGTAGTTTTAATGTTATATGTAACAAAAGAAACTATCTCCGAGGTCCACTTATTAGCTTTCTGAGCACTTGGAGCTTTTAGTTTTCACTCAGCTGTCATTCTGTGATTGGATCTGAAGTAGTTACAATTATATTAGTGCTAATGTTTGTTTTGGCAAATACTGCACATTATTGTTTTTGTGTGCAGTTTGGTATTGTTGAGGTGGACTAGTTAATGTTGTTCACTTTTTTTATATTTATGTTTTTATTATGTTTCTTAAAAGCTTTTTTTAGTCCATAATTCTTCTTCATTATGTATTTGCTTTTTTATTTCTGAAACTACACGTCACCAAAAAAAGTTTGACTACTTATTCACATGGACTTTCTGGACACATGCATATAGATTGTATCATTTCTATAGGCTGTTAATTATCCCTCCATATATAGTGAATTCCAAAGGGATGATCTGAATACATACAATAAGAAACAAATTCCCAGTCATACTATTGTAAAATTACACTCAGTTCATTAGGCCTGGGTACATATTTTAAATAGATACATGAACATGATGCCACCTACCCCTGGATGTTTCTTCGCATGTTGAAAAATGGTCTTAATCATCTTTAATTATTCCTCCAAAACAAATCCACTTAAAATATAAAAACTAAACTATATAAAAAAGAACGACAGCTGACAGTTACAGCCTGATGAATGTGTCCATGTCAGTGAATGTCTCTGTGCAGTTTAATAGAAAGAGCTGATTGTTTAGCTGAAGTACGGTATGTTGGGCAGAGCAGCGAAACCTGTTGCCAGCCTCTCCCCTCTGCTCTCCCTCCCTCTGGATAAATGAGAGGGTCAGAGGCGAGAGGGAGAGGGAGAGACAGTCCTAATCCTCATAATCACATCTGTTGAGGACACTGTATCTTTCCACTGGGGCTCACTGAGTACTCCATGTCCTAAACTGTTTTGTTATACAACAACAAAACTGCAGGTACTAAAAGATTTTTTTTATTTTTAACCGACGCAACATATACAGACGGACATTTTTCCGAACATTTCCTCCTGAAGGTGCAGCAGCAGTGCAGCCTGCTCCTGTAATGGCTTCATGTTTAGACCTCGCACCCACAATGAGGCCATTGTGTTGGATATTTTCACGCTATATTGTCATTTCTAAAATGATGAGCCGCTGTTTTTATGGATAGCCATTACTCTAAAACTTTGAAATGATCCCTCAGTGCCCATTAAGTGGTGCTGCTTCTGCAGAGCATCTTGTTCAGTGTAAAGAGGAGAGAGGTAATGTCAGCGTCCAACGTGTCCCTTGGGTCGAGACCTTTGTCCCGGGCACGATAATGGCAATTGATTAGTCAGTGATGCAGCACCTGCAGACCTTTCAGGTTCCTTAACAGCACTTTGCAACCTAATGTAATTAACACCAAAATGCTAGGCTGGGCAAAATGCACAGGTCATTACTATTCCTTACTTAAGGTACCGCCTGTGTTGTCACCATTTATCATCCTTAACTGGCTGCATTTTTAACCACAGTAGTGTCATCATGAATCTAGAGATGGCAATGTCCTTCTGACAGTCAGTCTGCCGCTGTTCTCCAGAGAGAAACATCTCAGCAGTTTGCATCAACATTCAAGGTCCACAAAGATGGACACCACTGCCTGTGGATGTGCTCTGATGTCTCCTTTTGGTGCTTGATAATATGATGAGACAGCAGTGGTATAGCTCAGTGTCCAGATGATGGACCCTGATGAGCAGAAATTGTGTTTTGGGTCAAATTTAATACTAATAAACATATCATAGACTAGACGGTTGGACATCCATTTTGGTACAGGTATTCACCATGCCAGGTGTATGAAATTTAGTAAGCATATGATTACACCTCTAGTGCCAACATGGGGTCAATGTGATATTCATAGACTGTATGAAGAATGGATGAAGCTAAAGTGATGTCACCTGTTTGTTTGCTGACTTGCATTTTGAAGCCAGGAGTTGCCATGTTGGTTGTCTGAAGCCAGAAGTGACCAAATTTGGATATGGAGGGAGGAGTGAGGAGGTGGGTCTGACCTGAGAAGGGGAGGACACTGTCACATGTTTATGTTCAGGGCTGGTCTCATTGGATCAAACTAACCATGTCCCTAAATCTTTCTCTTTTTGGAGCCTGATCTCTACTTAATGATGAATCCTTGTTCAGATGGACCACCAGATCACTAATCATTTTTTGAATTAAAGTCAGTTGGAACCAAAAAGTCAGTTTTTTTTAGAGCCCGCTTCTAGTCGGGAGGATTACTTCTACTTCCACATTGTGTTTAGTACTAATAGGTATTCAGTCATTGTGAGCCTGATAGTACTGTGATATTGGCATTTAGCATCTTGTAAGCTGTCATTTTAGAACAGAAAATCTACAGCTGCCTACAGTAGAAAGTGAAAGAGGTTAAAACCTACGAGCCAGGTCACACAGAGCAGAGGACACTGAGCGAGAGAGTGTCGACGACAGCAACAAAAACTTCCAGAAAGAGAGACAGCACGAGCAATTTATCAAACACCTTTTGAACAAGCAGGGAGTGAATGTTGCAGAAATGCAAAGCCTTTTCTCCTGGTTCACCTCATGTCCTCTCTTCATCTAACAAATGCTAATTCTACCTATGTAGTTTTTATCAATTTTTGATATAATTATTGTAAGAAAATTGGGTGTGTTGTGTTGTAGACAGAACTTTTAATTTTAACCCTTTAACACTGAATGCATTGCCGGCAATACGTTTGACCTGCAACTTTGGATTACCGTAATTACATCACGGTTTGCGCAGTTGCAACAAATCCAACGGTTTCTGATTCACTTTACAGTGAATATGGTGCCATTATGGTAACTTCACTTTCACCTCTCCCAGAAGCCAGCAAAGTAGCCAATTTACAACATTACTACTACTGTATGTTGTAAGAGTATAATAACACTTATGATGAAGCAAGAATAGCAGAAACACACAAAAACAGAGTTTTAGAGAACAAAAACACTGCAATTGCACATGAGTGTGAGATTTTGCACGTTAAATTAGAATTTGAAATCCAGTCCAGGTGGAAATTTGGAGGCTCAGGTGTTAAAGGGTTTATTTATTTTTGTTAAATAAAGAAAATGAGCTAGTTTAGAGCTTTATCTCAAAATCTGTTAAATCCTTAACACTAGTGTGGAATTAGAAAACTAACCTTTATTTTATTCTTTACATTTTTGCATTTTTAAAGTGAATAGTAATAACATTGTATTGGTATTAGCCACAACAAACAAAATAACTATCAGTTATTTTTTATTGGCCATGAAATTCTATATAGCTGCATCTCTAAAAAAGAATAAATCCTTCATCTATGTGTCAAGGCTCAGTCTGCACAGCCTGTATTGTTTGGACTGTGCACTCATTTCCCCAACTTCTAACTTGTGTTTACTGTATCAAAGTTGTCCAATATTTGGGAGTGATTTATGCTGCGGTGCCTTCGTCCTGCAGTCTTGTGAGTCACCGTAAGTTGTTTTACTTGACGCTTGTCAGTGGAAAGAATGCTATTTCTGTATACCACATGACAAAGGTAATGGGTGCAATTTTTCACCCAGCGAGGATAGAGAGATTGATGAAGGTTGATGGAGAAGGAAAGGTGTTCAACAAAAGAGGTTGGGGGGAAAATGAGATGCATTAAGACGAAAGAGGTGAGAGAAAAAGTCAATACATGCTCCCCCTCCGTCATCACTCTCCTCCATTGTTTCCCCTAACATATTGCAGGCAGAGTATTTTAAAAGAAGAAACAGAGGAGTGCAGTATCCTGATGCGTCCTGCTGGCAGGGGTGCTGCCTGGAATTCTGGGTCCCATGAAAAAAAAAAATCACATTGGGCCCCCTGGGCAGCTGTTGTCACCACATCTTTATGACCTAACTGACCCATTAAAATCTTTACATAACTCTAACTCTGCAAGGCTTGAAACTATCTTGCTTCTTATAGTTCAATACCACCAGTGCAATGTTTACTGCTAGAGAGTTGTACATTCAACAGTCTGCATACAGTATGTAATTCACTATTTCATGCAAGAGACCCTCAAAAAATGTGCTAAAGTCTATCTTTTACAGTCTCAATGGAATTTTTATTGTAAAATAACAAAAAACAATTTCTTTTTTGAAATGGTAAAAAGAGGAAGAGAGCGAGAGATTCCCACAGAGTTCCTGCCATGACGCTAACTGACATGTGATTGAACACAGTGTTGCTCACCTTGTTCACTGGGACAGGGAGACAGGGGGCAGTTATGGGGAGACAGGGCTGCTGCTGACTCATCTGTTGTTAACTCAAGAGGAGCAGGGACAACTGATTTATTATGGATATCTTGCTAAAATTCACCTGCACTGATTGAATGTTGGTTAAAAAAAAGCAGTGAGATCTAAGCTAACACTATCTGTAGCTAGCTTATTTCACTATGGACATTAAGCTAACAGGATCATTTCTACCGCTCACAGACTGTAGACTATAGGCTACCCACCTGTGTTGGAGAAACACTGGGTCACATATTGACATCTTGTTTTTTTGCTTCTCTTCTCTCTGTCCTGTTTTGAAAACTGGATTTATTTTAGTACTAACCAGTACTCTACTGCTTTGTCGCAACCACAGACTGCTGCTAAGCACCATCATGGTGAGTACACTAAGGCAGGACCAAACCATTTTGTGCAGATACAAGGGGGTGGTCAGTCAATATGGATGTTTCCTTTTTGATCAACGTGGATTTTTAACTGTTACTGCAGAAAACAAAGAGATTGTTTTTGATCGTTTTCTAACTATATTTGAAAAAAAATATATTCACAACCTAGACAGCAAAATCATATTTTAATTTTTACCTATTTTTTAGGTCCCCGCTTGGAATTGTCCTAACTTTTCCCCCCTTTAAGGTGGCCCTGCTGGTGATGTAACTAACAGGTACTGAGGCCTAGATGAGATTTTACCAAGTAGTTTAGTAGAGTTTGACCATGCCCCATATGGGTGTATTTACAGTATAGCGTATGTATAAAAAAGAATGACAAAATGTGAGAAGTTCTCTGTACCCACCATTGTACGAATGCCAACTAGTTGGTTTGTGAACTCACATTTTGAAGCCACATGTTCAGCATTTCAACGTTGCCATGTTGGTTGTTTGGAGCCAGAAGTGACCATATTTGGATGTGGAGTGAGGAGGCAGGTCTAACCGCAGCTTTCTGGTCTTGGTGCACTTGTAGATACAGCTGTGCCTACACATAGCCTACAGAAACTGCACCAAAGTGCTTCTGTGCAGAATTGTGCTCCGTACATAGAAATGGATTATTCTTTGATTTGAACATGCAAAAAAACAATAATTAAAAAAAACTTAATATACATTTTCAAATTCAAAATTAATAGATGGTTCGACATAGTTTGCCCAGTCCTACAGCAGATGGTTTAATACTTAAATAAAAATCACTCTTTTTCCGTCTGCATGTTGCTCTCCATCACATCCTTACACAAACTCACACACCTCACTATGGTGCGATCATGCAACTTGTGGTTTCCCAGAAATCCACCTCATGACCCAGACACCCTCAGAACCCCTATAAATTTTCAACAGGTTTATTCCTTTTATTCCCCAGAGAGCAGAGAGCAGTCCCGAGTCACAAGTCTGGACACAACCAGGGAGCACAGGAGCCCTATCCAACTGCAGTCGACACCCATGTACAAATAAGTGATGACCCCGACATGTGATCCCAGCAGGATAGCGTCCAAATAATACATGGCTGTGGAAGTGATTTCTCTCTCGGTGATTGTGGCTCATGAGATTGACTGTGATCGTATTTATTTTGAATTTTGACCTCTATTTCCCACCCAGTTGTTGAACAGAGTACAGTGGGTGATAGTATTCAAGTCATAGGACAAATAATAAGGCAAGACAGTGCAAATATCAGCCTTCTAATTTCAAGTCGCAACATTGTTTTCTCTCTGTGATCAATTATTAGTAAGTCATAATAACTTTTTAACTGGAGTAAATCCATAGAATAAAGTTATTCAGAGTTGTACAGAGTCACCTTCATGTGTGAATCCCAGAGAAATATTTCCCTTCTGTTTTTGCACCACAGGAGCACATCCTGTCGGGAGAACTAATGTGTTGTAAGGTTTTTGGTCCATTTTTTGTTAACATCAGCTGCCAGAGGTGCAATTCATTTGAAGTGACAAAGTTTATTTGTGAAGATCCTGCACTTCTCCTGTAGGTTCAGAACAAAACAGTTCAAACCATAGACTATACAGAATTATGAAGCCTGCGTTACCTTAGCCTTAGTTTATGGACTTTGAAGCCAAGAGTTCAGCATTTGAACGTCAGTCCATAATGCTGGTCCTCCACTGTTGAAGAGCTTTGTGCAGCTTCACTCTGAGCGCACAAGCAGAACTTAAGGATCTCTCTCACATGAGACTGTAGTAGTCCAAAGCAGGACTCTAGCTTCACACAATCTGCTTGCACAGACTTCAATATTTTCTCCAGCATTAATTTCCTATTAGAAACTTATATGTAATATTTTGATATATTTGTATACATTTTTCCTGAGAATATGTTATTGTTTATTTGTGTGTGCAAGTGTGTCTATAGATGATTGGTTTGTATTTTATTGTTGTTACTTACCTGGCTGGAGACTACAGATGGAAATTAACCTTTTATTCCCTGAGACTAATGTTTTTTTGTACATTTTCCCTGATACAAGTAAATAAATAAAATTTAAAAGATAAAATACTATGTTGGTCATTTGGAGCCAGAGATGACCATATTTGGATATGAAGGGAGAAGTGAGGAGGCGGGTCTGACCCATGAACCTGAGGACATTGTCCAATATGCTTAAGACTGGAGTTCAGAGCTGGTCTTATTGGAGACTTTGAATCAGGCTAACCACGCCCTAATCTACATAATAATGATTTCTTTTATTATATAAAGTTTTTTTGTTTTTTTTCAGGTGGATCACCAAGATCACTAAGAAGAGTTGTTAGCTAATGGCATCAGAATGACTTGAGTTGAAAATGAGGGTTCTTGAATTGAAGTGAATTAGAGTTTTTTGGAGCCAGCATAAGGCGGCACAGTGGTGCAGTGGTTAGTGTGGGGTTTGCATGTCCTCCCTGTGCATGCGTGGGTTTTCTCCGGGTACTCCGGTTTCCTCTCACAGTCCAAAGACATGCTTGTTGGGCGAATTGATCAAACTAAATTGACCGTAGGCGTGAGTGGGAGTGTGAATGGTTGTTTGTCTATATGTTAGCCCTGCGATAGGCTGGTAACCTGTCCAGGGTGTACCCCGCCTCCTGCCCGGTGACAGCTGGGATAGGCTCCAGCAGACCCCTGTGACTCAAGTGTGGAGAAAGCAGGTATAGAACATGACTGACTGACTGACTGGAGCCAGCATCTAGTGGCCATCGGGAGTAGTGCACTTTTTTTGCACTTCTGCGTTGAGGCCCACTTGCTTCGTCCATTTCAATAAACAGTCTGTGGTTTGTACACTGAGACAGGTTTTAGGGATGTTGGTGGATAATTTGTTTCATTCTTAAAGTAAAAATCAGTCGCCTGCATCGTTTCTAGTTGTCAGTCAAGAGGGTAAACTTTACACTTTGTTTCTGTCAAACACCTGTAACCGAAAATATTTCCCCAATGCAGAAACTTGTTCTTTGAAATAAACAGTGTTTTATCTTGTTTTTCATGTTTTATTCAGCTTTAGTGTGAAGTCAGTAACCTTCAACAGAGCCTGATAGATACATACCAATTTCTACATCTTTCTGTGGCTGCACACTGCTCTGGCTACAGACTGCATGTGGTAATGAATATAGAGGATGTGGATATGTTCAGCACCTCATGGCAGTTTGTTTAAATTACCATATAGAACAACAACATGATAAATAACATACAGCGAGCACAGTGAATTTCTCCAGTGGATTTACTTTAGACACAAATGTTTATGTAAAACGGAGCAGAACATTATGACGTTGACAAAAATAGCAGCGGTGAGAGCAGACAGTGTGCACTGTGAGTCTGAAGTATATACATCATCAGACCAGTGAGGTGGAACGTGACGCTCCAGTGTAGGTGATGTATTTGTGAAATTCAGCTTATTGTCAGTATACTGTTACAGGTCAAGACAATAAAAAGGTTACAGTATGGAAATGCCAGAAATATGTTTGAGTTACTATAATTTGGTAAAAAAAAAAAAAAAAAAAGAGGTCAATTTCAACAGTTGAATGTCATGCAGCAGTTTGTTTCATGCTTCTTCTTCTTCTTCTTCTTCTTCTTCTTCTTCTTCTTCTTCAGTGCACACCCTCACCTACACACCTGGTCTCACATTGATGTGGCAGCGTAGCAACAGTGCGTCCAGCTGTAGTGCTGGATCAAACGAAGCCTCGAGGCATGTAATTCTGCCTCGATGATTTTTATTAATCTAATTACTTGAGTTACTCGAGGAATCGTTTGAGCTCAAGTTTACATTATGGGTTTATGTTCAATTTCACTGGATCTGACATGATTTATCGATTAATGCAGTGAGAGAATTAAAAAATATAAAAGTCTTTTTTCCCAATATTCTAATGTTTAAAAAAAAATTAAAAGAAAAACTAAATAATCAGCTGTTTTAATGAATATTGCCAAAAGACATATTTTTGGGGGGTTGATAGCTGTACTGATATTTCCATAGTACCAGTCAGGCTTCAATAAAAATCTCTAAAACCCATGTGACCCCTCTACACAGAAAACTGGATGAGTACTATTATCCGACCTATCAGGAACAGAGTAGAAGTACTAATAGTAGCTGTTGTAGTAACAGCATGCGCTTTGCTTCTTTAACCATACACACAGATGAACTTCTTTTCTCTTTAGAGAAGTCTTGGCCAAGAATTACAAAGCAGAAGATGAGTGGAGAGTGCGACATCTGTGGGGAATTATCCATCTGCGAGTGATCTCATTTCAATTTCTAACAGTCAGTGCACATGCAAGAAAGTCGTAGTTAGACTGTGGCCATCGTTATTTGCGATTTCCGTGAGCAGAAGGTGGAAGAGAGAGTTGTTCTTAAAGCAGAAGGCATTTCAGCTAATAGCCATGTGTGAATGTAAGCATGAAAAACAACACAATCTGTTTCCAAGTTTTTCAAGAGGCATAAAAAATGCCAGCCGCCGCCGCTGACAAATTGTTTCTGTACACAGTAGCACAGCAAGCTGGTGCACGCACGCGCACACACACACACACACACACACATTTTACATCTTAACAGGCACATCCACAGAAATGACGGGAATTTGTGTTACCATGGTATGTAGGGGCCAGTTGCTTTTATTATTAAGTGGCACAGTGCATTTTTAAACCCTCCACTATAAGCAGCAGCTCCCTTCTATCCCCACCACTGAGGTTTGGATGATGGTCACGACTTTGTGTGCCCAAACCCAGTCCCACGAGTTCTGCAATTGCTTTGATGCATTTTTCAAAAGGCCTGTGACATGAATGCCAAAAACACATAGCTTCCCATTCCTCCAGACAGCACACAGTATCCTCACCATTTCTCCTTTGTCACATTTTTCTTTGCCGTACCGGAAATCTTGTAACAATAATATAAGTTGTGTTGAGACCCCTATGCTGTAGCTGCACACTGCCAGCTGACAGAATTGTGGCAGTGCTGGATTCCTGTTCTGTACACTTTGTAATAAAACTCCTCCTCTCTCGCTTTTTCTGTTTGTCTATTTCCATCATGTGTTGTAGGTTAGACAGGATTTTCTGTAGGTTCGTGGGCAAAAGTAAACCTGGAATATCTGTGTATTATTCAATCCCCAATTTTATGAATATTATTGTCTGAATGAATCTCCCATTGCTATTGAGTAGCTGGTTGAGTTTATTATTTAAAACTGCACTAATCTTAAAAGTAACAGTTGAGACAATCAAGAACCGTATTTTCCAGACTATTGAGCACACCTGTCTATAAGCCGCTATTGAATTTATTCAAACAGTTTCATGTGGTCCGCTCTGACCAGGTCTGATGTGACGACGCTAAATGTATCGGCGGTACGGAGCTTGCTAGCTTGTAAAACGCTGACAAGCTTTGTACCGCCGATACATGAGAAACACTGGTGCTTAAGTTCAAAGCGTTGGAAAAAAGTAGTGGCTTATAGTCTGGAAAATACGGTATATAAAGAAACTAGTGGCGTCACCTGTGATGAGGTTGCCCTGCAGACTTTGGTCGTGTCATCACCAT
>OOFC01047697.1:0-55303 GCA_900323345.1 Pseudochromis fuscus
TTAAACACACTTTCTGAAAGTGGACATGTCTCTAAACACTATCATTTCTCAAAGCTCCTCTGATCTATGCATCTTCTATTGCAGCAGCTTTACTAGACAAAGATGTTTTGATTGTGTTCTGGAGGGCGGCCGATGAGGAGGATGTACAACGAGGACACGGGACAGGGTGGACTTGTGGTGAAAGCTTATTTACTTCAGGTAACAGGAAGTCTCTGCAGAACAACCTACGGCAGACGCAAAGCACCATGGGACATGCAGTACATTATACCCACTACTACACCTCCTCCTTTCAGCTAAAGTCATGCTTAACAAGTATGCTTCTGACCTCTTATATAAACATTAAACATTGTGTATTTAGCTCACAACATGACCATATTAACATGTCTTTTTGTGTGTTTTCTTTTTTGTATACAACTTAAACACTTTTGTTTTCTTTAGCTTTTAAACATTTTAAACAGCTTTTGAACCATTTTAAATTTTGAAATTTATATGAACATCTGACATCTTTTACAAGTCCATTCTTTCAGGAGGTCTCACAACTCGATCAGACCTGGTAATAGTCCCTGTAGGTCTGAGGTGACGCCTGTTTCTTCCTAGAAAACCCCTCTCAGTCTCTACCAGACACCAGAGCGTCATGCAAAAGATCACGATCACGATCAAGCAGAGTTAGCTCCACTGCTACCTGATGGTGAAGAACGGTGGTACTTACCCATTTTTGGCATATATTATACACAAAAACCTAATCAGTTCTGAGTCGTCTTTGACTCCAGTGCTCCACATTATGGCATCTCCCTCAATGATGTGTTACTTACTGGTCCAGATCTGAACAACAGTTTCCTGGGAGTCTTGCTGTGATTCCGAAAAGAACAAGTTGCTGTGATAGTGAACATTGAACAGATGTTTCACAGTTTTATATTCAGAGAGGACCACAGAGACTTCCTTCGATTCCTGTGGTTTCGAGATAACGACATTGGCAAGGAGGTTGTCGAATACAGGATGAAAGTTCATGTATTTGGCAACAGCCCATCGCCAGCAGTAGCCATTTATGGTCTTCGCCGAGCAGCACAACATGAAGCAAGTGAATATGGCATGGATGCCAGACACTTTGTAAAGCGTGACTTCTACGTAGATGATGGCCTTAAGTCAGTGGCCTCAGCTGCAGAAGCCATCAACCTGTTGGAAAAGGAAACAGGAAATGCTTGCACCTTCCAACCTGCGGCTTCATAAGATAGCATCAAATCACAGTGATGTCTTAGAGGCTTTTCCGCCAGAGGACCACGCAAAAGGCCTACAGAACGTGGACTTTGATGACAACACAGGTCTTATCCAGCAAAGTTTAGGGCTCAGCTGGGATCTCAAACATGACATCTTCACATTCAGAGTGGCTGATACAGAGAAACCTTTTACCCGCATAGGTGTTCTAGCCACCGTGAACAGCGTTTTTGATCCTTTTGGGCTTGTCGCACCCATGAACATTCAAGGAAAGTTCCTATTGTGAGACCTCACAATTAGTGAGGCCCTTGACTGGGATAGCCCTCTTCCAGATGGACAGGAAACGTAGTGGAGGACGTGGAAAGATTCCCTTCAAGATCTGATCGAGCTCAAGATTTCAAGACCTTACACACCCACCACCCTCACTAACGCTCCGAGAACAGAGCTTCACATCTTCTCAGATGCCTCAGTGAAGGCTATTGCCACTGTAGCATACCTGAAGGTGGTTGATGAAGATGGAAACTGTGTAGGGTTTGTCCTAAGAAAAGCGAAGCTCGCACCCACAAATGCCCACACTCTTCCAAGGCTGGAGCTGAGCGTTGCTGCCCTTGCAGTGGAAACAGCAGAGCTGATCGAGAGTGAGTTGGACATCAGAGCAGACACGCTGCAGTTCTATACAGACAGTAGGGTCGTCTTAGGATACATATACAACCAGACCAGACAGTTCTACGTGTATATTTGTAACAGGATACAGCGTATCAGATGGTTCACCAAGTCTGAGCAGTGGCATTACATCTGCACCACTCAGAATCCAGCAGACCATGCTACTCTGTACCTGCAACTGAGTAAGGTAGCACAACATGGCTCACCAGACCCCCATTCCTCTCTGTACCTGAAGGGCTATCTACTGCACAAAAGGAGTCACATGAACTTGTAAACCCAGAATCTAACAGGAAGGTGCGTTCTCATGCCACAACTCTTTCTGTTCTTCCATCTAATTTGGGATCTCATCGCTTTCAGCGTTTTTCTTCCAGGAGGTCTCTGGTGCAAGCCATAACATCTCTAACACACATTGTTCAATCCCAAAGAAGTGCAAAAAAAGCCAAGGATGAGATCTGCAGCAGTTTGTATCACTGCCAAAGGCCTTTTACAACAGAACAACTGTCAAAGGCAGAAGCTCTCATCATTAGGTGTGTGCAGAGAGAGGCCTACAGCAAAAAGGTTACCTGCCTAGTTACTGCAAAGGATATAAAGATACTCCTCTGAGGAAACTGAACCCCAGTGTGGATAAAGAAGGCCTTCTGAGAGTAGGAGGCAGGTTCAACCATGCAGCACTCGATGCAAGATGCAGGATATTGGATTGTCGGAGCCAAGAGGTGCATCAACAGCATCATCCACAAATGTGTTGTATGTAACAAACTCCACGGAAGAAGTGCTGAACAGAAGATGGCAGACCTACCCTTTGATCGTCTGAGCACTGAGCCACCCTTCACCTACGTAGGACTTGATGTGTTCAGGCCTTGGACTATTACCACAAGACGTACTCGCGGAGGTCATGCTAACATGCTAAAGGTGGGCTGTTCTCTTTACTTGCATGAGCACATGTGCTGTGCACATACGGCTAATTGAGGGAATGGACACATCAAGTTTTATCAATGCCTAACGGCGATTCTTTGCTCTGTGTGGACCTACTAAGCAAATCCGTTAAGATTGCAGAACGAACTTCATTGGCGCTTGCAAGGAATTGCACCTGACCCTGAAGAGCCCAACGTCAGGAAGTACTTGGCTAAAGAAGGATGTTCCTGGGTTTTCAATCCTCCCCATTCTTCCCACATGGGGGGAGTCTGGGAGCGAATGATTGGGATCTCCAGACGTATTCTTGACACAACCCATCACAGACCCATCTCTTCAGATTCAGAGTCTTCGACAGCAAAGACCTTCACCGCCAGCAGTGGAGACAGGTGCAACATCTGACCAACACTTTTTGGAACAGGTGGAGATGGGAGTATCTCCCAATGCTGGAAAGCCGTAGCAAGTAGAAGGATGTACAGCCTAATATTAGGGAGGTGACCTGGTCCTACTTAAGGATAAACAAGTGCGGCGGAACGAATGGCCTATGGCTCTCATCATAAAAACATTCCCTGACCAAGATGGGAAAGTCTGGAAGATTGAACTCAAGGTCGCAAAATCCAGATCAGTGAAGACTTTCCTGAGGCCTGTTTCAGAGACAGTGCTTCTCAAGAGTGCTGAGGAAATGGACTGAATTGGAGTCTCCCTGTCAACATGTTGTGTAATTTAGTTAGTGGTATTTAATCATACCAGGTGGGGAGTGTTATGTTCTGTATCTTTGTTTCTAGCATTTTACTACCCTCTAGTGGCCATTTAGGAGATTTTTTTGTGTTGCTCTCCTGGTTTTCTTTGTTAGTGAGTTTTTATTGGTTATTCAGCTCACATGATACAGAAAGAGCTTTGTAGAGACATGCGGTCGGCTGAAGCTGTGGCTGTTCTTCTGTTGTGCCTTTGAAAGCACTGCTTGTGAGTTGCATTGTTTAATATCAGTTTTACAAAGAAAACAGAAATGGAGACAAAGGAAAATGGACATTAAACAAACTCCTTATTCTACGCCACAGTCTGCTTTTCATTCCCAGCGTGTTAGCTATCTGTCGATTTGTGTACGGATGCACACTGAGGACAGAATACACATCACTAATGAGTTCTCCAGCCTTCTTGGCAGACTCCAGCTGAGGTGCACCCACTCCACCCCAGGCCACTCCTTTCAAGTAACTGAGGTCTGACTTGTAAAGTTTCTACACATAAAGCAACAAAAGGTTTCAGACAGGTTGGCCCACTTGACCTTCATGTCATCAGGAAGCACAGTGTACTCGTGCAGCTTTTTCCTGTAGTCCTGCTCGCTGGCCAGAACCTGAGCGTTCTTTGCCGCCACCAGATGAACCATGTCCGGGGTGAGGTGGTACTGTCCACTGGTGTTCAGCGCATCTCTGCGGTATTCCTGGTCGCTGGCCAGCCGTCCGGCCTGCAGGCAGTGCAGCAGATGCGGGTCTTCCAAAACGCTTTTGACCCCGATATGCTTCCCCTTGTCCAGCAAGTGGTTGTGTTTGTACATGTACTACAGAGACACAGAATAGGTTAGTTCACTGTAAGTCATAAGCACCCTGAAAGAGGAATAACCACTGTATTGATCTGTAGATTTTGATCAATCTAAGGCATTTTTCAAACTCTGTCAGGGAGGTCTGCTGTGCATTTGGTGTATGCATGTGGTCTCTTCATGGGTGCATATCTATTGACATATTTCAAATCACCAGATAAGATAATAATATTTGTTCTTGTCTTACATCACTGGCAATGCCTGTGGAGCTCTTGGCAGCCTGGAAGGGGATGTCCTGCATGGTGAGTTTGTAGCCCTGAGCCCTCAGAGTGTGCCAAGACTCTTTGTACTTGATCTGCAGCACAACAAACAAGCATTAACCTTGTGGTCAAACCTAGAAAACAAGAAAATGTTACACTGTATTTGACAACACAGAGGTCACAGGAACTAACAGTACCTCACTGAAGTTGGCTGCATTGATCTTTGCTTGAGTAATCTCTGGTCTCTCAGTTGTAATAGTGTAGTTGTGCTGGTCATTCACTCCTTTTTCTTTGTACAAGCGCTAGGAGAAAGAGAGAGCAAGAGAAAACTCATTTTATCATCATGTTTTTCGCAAATGTGTAAGGTTAGAAGTATTAGAAAATATGGAGCATGTGTACAGGGACAAACTAAAACAATAGGTTCAATGTCTCACTTCATTTGTGACCTGTCCACTGAGTTTGGCGTGGACGATGTCCGGAGAGTCAGTAACAGAGGTGTGCTTGAAGTTGTACGGCTGCTGACGGTACTTTTTCTGTTGCACAGGGAACGTTTTTTGAATTTAGGTAAATCAAGTCAACATTTTGTATTCTTAACAACAAAATCAAATTCAGTACAAAAATGTGACCAAAATAAGTGTGTAAGGTATGTTAAAAATGACAGACTATGTGGAGATTTTAAGATTTAGACCCAGAACGCAGGCATGTATATATATTGTTGCACTTACATTAAATTTATATGTTTTTTTGAAGGTAAAATTAAAACAAAACAAAGAAGACAACTCACATCACTAATGAGATCTGTGGCCCTCTTTGACCCTTCAATCTGCAGAGCTCCTGTGGCGATCCAGGCTGCTCCACGCAGGTAATTCAGATCAGAGCGATACAGTTTCTGTAAAGAGAACAAAAAACATATAATTCAAAATTTGTTAATTAATTAAAATATTCATGTTGTTTTTTGTTCTAAAACTTTTCTCTACTAAAATACAAAGGGTGCAACATGTAAATGCTCTGAAGGAATATTGTAGTTAAATTCTGATATTTTTTCCAAAAAGAAAAAAACATGAAATTTCCTTGTAAGTGCTATGTATCTGTAATCTGTAATCAGAACTTTTTCTTTAGACTACAGAATGACCCACCTTTGCATATTGTAAATGTGGACCACAGACATACATTTTAATATCTAAAAATCTAAAAATGACTACTTAGACATGTATTAAGAAGGTTGCACGGAAAAATCTAATTCATTTAATGCTTGCAAAAAAAATTAAAAGATGTTTTTTTTCATTATACGATCATTTCTGATGTGGTAAGAAGATGTCTGCAGCAGCGTACTGTCCCTCTCACCTCACTCTGCAGAGCATATGCCTTCTTGGCCGCCTGCAGCTTCATGTCATCAGGCATTGTGGTGTACTGATGCAGGGAGAGCCTGTAGTCCTGATCACTGACCAGCAACTGGGCCTTTTTAGCATGTGCGACCTCCATCATGTCCATGGGCAGGTGGAACTTTGAGAGTTGCTTTGTGGAGTCCTGCTTATACTTAATCTAGAGGGGGACAAATAGATAGCAGGTCGTAACGCAGTACTTGCAAATTATTTTTCTCAGCTAAACTACAGCGAGGAAGCACTCACATCACTCTGTAGCTTGTTGGCGTGGACCGAGTGAGCAATGTTCAAGTCGTCCTGCAATCCCTTTAATCCGATCATCTTCCCTTTGGTCTTTTCAAATTCTTCTTTGTACTTTTGCTGAAATGACACATCAGTGACCAGGTTAAAAATTTGTAAATGTGCTTAGTTTTCTTAGGTCTGCTCTTAATACATCATAAATAAGACATTTTTTTAGAGACTTCACATTAATTAATTAATTTTTCAAATGCAAACATGTTTAAGCTGTGCTCTAATATGACTGAATGCAATCTCACATCACTCAGGATCTCCGCGGATGCTTTGGCGGACTGGAAAGGAATGGCATCCAGACGCAGCTTGTAACCTCCATCGCGTATCTTCGTCCAAGATTCCTTGTAACGGCTCTGAAAAAGCACATGGTGGAAACACGTGACAACATTACACAAAGTCTGCTGACTGCTGGACAGACTGATTAGCTGTTTAATGGATTGAAAGTGTCTATGTGTGTGTGAGTTCCTGCATATGTAGGTTTTACCTCACTGAGATTCATGGCATTGACTTTGGCCTGCACCAGCTCAGGCAGCTCCCCACTGAGTGTGTAGTTGTGCTTCATGTTTTCACCCTTCTCCCTGTACAACCTCTGTGAAAGAGAGGGCACAGGATTACTCATCATCCACCTCAAAAACCCAGTCACCTCAAGGCACCATTACCCTGGCTACACGACACTAACAGATTGTTTATTATTTGCCTCTGTATTCGATTGACTGAATTTTATTTGCACACTGTATCTTGAGAAAATAACTGTGAGTACGAGTGGCTGCTTACATCAACAGCCAGTTTGTTGCTCAGTTTGGCCTGGATCATCTCTGGAGTGTCTTCAACGCTGGTGAACTTCAGAGCACTCACGTCCTGACGATACTTTTTCTAGGGAAAAAAAATACCATGGAGATGAATATCAGACTGTCACAATAAGGCACAGTCATAAAATACACAATATATTTATATTTCAGGAACAGTAGAGGGCATAATAATATTAATTAAGTACACTTTATGATATATTTGTTAAGTTGATGCATGCACACTGTAACTGATACAGCTGCACAAATAGATAAAAGCCAGCTGAAAAGGTGCCCTGCTCTATTTGTGTACAGTCTGTCATTTCATGAGCTAATGTTGGTAACACTCACACTGACTGGAACGACCCTTTAAACAAGTAGGTGCTTATGATGAAGCTATGAATAGAGAATGGTGCTTCCAGTTACCATTAGATTTATCACAGTTAAATTTCTATGTATGGTTTTTAAAATTGCTTTTGCTGTTCTCTTTCTAATGTTACCTGTCTACCTCTGCTGTAACTATACCTGTAGTATATGTATATATACATAAAAAAACTTCATTTTTGTGACTCAGCTTTGTTCTGATTCAATTTATTCTTTTTAATTCTCTTAAAATACTGAAATAATTTTCTTTGATGAGGCTTTAGTCCTCATGAAAGAGGATCAATGAGGACTATGTATGAATACATCATCACAACAACATATAATATTATAATATATAAGAGACTCCTTAATCATCACTTATCTGATGTCAAGTATTTTCCAAATGTCTGCCTTGTTCTCTCTGATTACTTAAGTGTAACTCAAAATACCAAGGGTCATAAACAGATAGGATGTCAGATGTGTGTGTGCGTCTGCCTGTAATACAGCCCTGGACTCAGCACTAACAAGATTCAGGCACCAAGAGGCTTTTAGGAAACTGGACACTTGGCGTAAATGGTGATGCTTCACACCTTTCCTTTTGGATGGCACAAATGACAACACATCCACTGTTTCTCAATCCACCTTGCTGTCTGTGCAGTGTATTTTTAAAGGTAATTAACAAGCTGAAGAGAAAGAAAAGACAAAGCTGAAGCTGAATTTGATGATATGTAATAGCCTCACAGACTATAATGGTGACTTGTTATAGCAGGATATATTCCACATACTTAACCCAGTTTGTAGGAAGGAGGAATGGTCCCCGGCTCTTTAAATACTTTCTGACCTAAGCCGTAAACCCAGTTATGTACCTTCCAGTAGCAGGTTACACAATCATGCTTATCACTTTCTCATGGCCTCTGTGCCAGTTCCCCTACATAGTTCTCATGCATATTAATAACAGTTAAGAGTGTTTAATGAGGCACTTCTTGATAATTGGTTTGAATTACATCTGACTCTTGATATAATTACCATACATGAGGGAAATGTTAATGAAGGTCAGGGACTGAAACACTTCCATCCTTTCGTCTGTTGCTGTGTCTTGATATAGACTCACTGTTTTTTGTTTAATATCACCAGCTGTTTCATTTTTTAACTGATTTCTGCAATGCATTCTGGGTCATGGTGTCAGACCTTACCTCGCTGACCAGCTCTCCAGCTTTCTTTGCCTGCTGGACATCCAGAGATTTTGAGGCCTCCCAGCCGACGCCCTTCATCCAGTTCAGATCTGACCTGTACTGTTTCTAGAGGCACACACACACACACACACACACACACACATACACGTAAATTTCAATTTCAGTCTGCAGTCTAGCGGTTAATCAATCTCTTTTGCACAAACTAGCTGGCATTTAAATGTTGGACAATGAAACCTACATCGCTCTGTAGTCCATAGGCCTTCTTAGCCCAGGCGACGTTCATGTCAGATGGCAGGGTGGTGTATTCGTGGAGGAAGGTCCTGTAGTTGGTCTCGGTTGCCAGATCTTGAGCCTTCTTGGCATGGCTGATGTTCAGCATATCCAGAGAAACACTGGGGACAAGATTAATTTCGCACAGTAAATGAGGAGTTTTGTTCAAGATCTAAGACTCATGGTATTATTCTGAACCAGCACTCTTTGGTTATTGGGGTCATTCCCATTTTTAAAAAACTGGACACTATAACACTTCATCTTGCTTTGGACTTCACCAGGGTGATGGCCTGTGCAGTCTTTGGCCTCAGCAAAGGAAACTTGAGTGCTTGAGTGACCTTTTAAAATAGGATGTTCATAAAAAGTAAAATAAAATAAAAGAGGTTACTGACCCCAATTTCAGCATTTCTGTTGCTGGGGAATCTGCTAATAATGTAGGTATAACCTTTAGAGCAGGATTACATTTTCCTAAGTGCTGCAGTCAATAATTGCCACTGAAATCAATACTGGATGTTGAAATAAACCATTTTTCTTGAATCATTACAATGCACACATTCCTCCTCCTGAGATACATGTCTGCACCTCTACCTCCAAAGGTCATGGACACTTACTGCAGAGACAATTAGAGCAGAATGATCTCTCTAATAGCTTATCCATTCAGCCCAGTGAACTGCATGCTATCTTTTACTGAATAACTGAAGAAGACAAGAACATGGGAGGCAGACTTTGAAGCTTCAGTAACTTTAACTAACGTCTCATCTGCACCAAAAGATGAATCTGGGTTTGAAGATGAGCTGCTGAGTGTCACCAGTCTCACCTGTATTTGGCCTTAGTGTCCTCGTAGTTCTTCTTGTAGTGGCGGTCACTCTGTAGTTTGGTGGCCAGAGCAGAGTGAGCCATCTGAGAGTCGTCACTGACTGATTTAATGCCAATCACCTTGCCTTTGTTTTTCTCATAGTTGGCCTTGTATTTGACCTGCAGGAGACCAAGGAAAGGGTCTGTGAGTTCTTTCTGGTCTAATATGAGCTCAGGAATATACAGAACTGCAAATATTAGAACAAAATGTAAACTGTTAACCAAAAATTAAAAAAAAAAAACTCATTGTGCTTCAGAAAAATATACTGCTTTTTCTCAGACCAACTTATGCAGACAATTTGTTTAATAACTCACGTCACTGGCCAGGTCTCTCTTGGCTTTAGCTGTGAGTATAGAAAGAGTGTCCAGACGAAGCTCGAAGCCTTTTTCCCTCTGCTTCTCCCAGTTGCTCTTGTACACTTTCTACAAAAACAAATAAAAAACATACACATGGCTTTTACATTAAGCAAAATTTGTTACAAAAACAACAAACAAATAGAGAACAATGAGTGTGTGATGCAAATCAGGTTTTAAATATCCTATTATCCTATATATCAGGGATAGCAAACCCTGGTCCTTGAGGGCCCCTATCCGGCATGTTTTAGATGTGTCCCTCCTCCAACACACCTGATTCAAATAATCAGCTCTTCATCAACCTCTGCAGAAGCCTGATAATGATCCTGATCATTTGAATCAGGTGTGTTGGAGGAGGGACACATCTAAAACATGCCGGATAGGGGCCCTCAAGGACTGGAGTTGGCTACCCCTGCTATATATTCTAATCTGGTAATTTCATAATGGTAAGGACCTATTTTTTTTATTATTATCAATTGTCAAACCTCTTTCTCCCACTGACCATACATTAGCATTTGTTGCCCAACTAAATTACATTAGTTAGGATCTAGTGGATTTTAAATACTAAAATTGTTTTCCTCACTTTAAATTAATAGACTAAGATTTATTCAACTTTATTTTGTACCATCAGATCACAACATAAGAACGGTATGATATGCATTAGTGTATAAGATGAGGCGGCTGTGGCTCAGGTGGTAGAGCAGGTCCTCTATGAATCATAACATCGTAAGTGTCCTTGAGCAAGACACTGAACCCTAAGTTGCTCCCAATGGTGGCTATCGCCTTGCATGGCAGCTCTGTAGCCAGTGAGTGTGTGTGTGAATGGGTGAATGAGGGGCCTTGTAAAGTGCTTTGGACCCTACCTAAGGTCAAACAAGCGCTATATAAATGTACTCCATTTACCATAAGATCACCGTGTATACAAATTGAATCTATTTCCACTCAATGAACCATTCCACACCTTTCCATACCAGTGTTGTTCAGTTCCTCTACTTGTTTAACTTACCCCACTGAGAAGGTCAGCGTTGGCCTTTGCTTGTCTGAAAAGAGGCTCATCCTTTGTCATGGTGTACTGGTGTATTATTTGCTCCGTGTCTGCTTTGTACGCCAACTAAAAAAAAATCAGAAAGCTGTATATTGTCACTACACACGTTCAGAAAATGTACATGATTATTTCTTTAAAGCGGACACCTTACGTCGCTCTGCAGTTCCTGGCTTTTCTTGGCATGTTTGATCGAGAGATCATCTGCCACCTGGGTGAACTTTATGCTGTCTGCCTTCTGACGATATTTGGTCTGAGAGCAAAAGAAAACAGATACAGTGCAGTAGATAGAAATGTACCGAAAAGGGCCACAAACTATAATCTGTACACAACACTACATATTTGTACTGACATCACTGAGCAGCTCTCCAGCTTTCTTGGCCTGTGTAATGTTGAGACATCCTTCTGTCTCCCAGCCCACCCCTTTCATCCAGTTCAGGTCTGAGCGATACTGGTTCTGTGGAGCAGAGGATGTCAACAAAGTGAAAACTAAACCCTCCACTACATCCATTGAAAAACACCCTCAGGTTAATCTCTCACCTCGCTCTGTAGAGAATAAGCCTTTTTGGCCTGCTGGACCTTGATGTCATCAGGCATGACGGTGTAGTCGTGGAGCTTTGTGCGATACTCCAGATCACTGGCGAGGGCCTGAGCCTTCTTGGCGTGGCTCAGGTTGATCATGTCCAGAGGAAGGCTGTACTGGGCCTGGTTCTCCTTGGAACCCTTCTTGTACTCAATCTGAAGAGGTAACAGTGACAATGAGGTTCATTCTGACTGCACGTTATACAGTTGATACCGGTAATTACTGATCAAAGTAATTTCTGCTTACATCACTGCTCATCTTGGCCACTTGAAGAGAGTGCAGAGTCTTGGAGTCACTCATGTTGACTCCCACAGCCTTTTCCTTGTTCTTCAAGTAGGTTTCTTTGTATTTAATCTGTAACACATGCCCATCTGACTTGATTTAATTTGTCAGGTGTTAGATGGGAGGTTTTTGCTCAATCACCAGCTCAGTCTCACTGCATCCCTCTGTGGATGAGAGGAATGCGTGTTTACTTACATCACTGGCGAGGTCTCGGGAAGCTTTGGCTGCTCTGACGCTCAGGTCGTCCACGCCGATGTCACATGCTTTAGACTTGGTCTTCTCCCACTCCTCTTTATACTTAATCTGGAGTGACAATATTGGATTGTCAAATGGTAACTTGGAGGCCATGTGAGTAGGAGTGCATTGTACATGCAAAGCGTGAAGACAGGCATGAGCATGCATATGTGAGAAATGTGTGTCTCTGATAACTTACATCACTGCACAGGGCGGCGTTGGCTTTGGCCGTTTTGATTTGGGGCAGGTCCTGGGACAGAGTGTACTGATGCTTTGTCTTTTCATAGCCTGCTTTGTAATTTAGCTAAGGGACACACGAATTACATGTTAACACAGCATCACAGTTAGCCCAGTGCTCCTAAATGCAGCAGGTGCCGAAACCTCCTGATGACGTTAATGTGAAGACAGTGCTCACTATCAGTCCTTGGTACTGTGTGTTCATGTTAAGCTGGTCTATATACTTACATTGCTGACGAGCTGAGCATTTTTCTTGGCTAAGATGATCTCTGGTGTGTCTGTCACTGCCTTGTACTTCACCTGGTCAATATGCTGCCGATAGTTCTTCTGCAACCACATAGGAAACAATTTGAGCAAATGAAAAATCACATTAAAGGTGTAAAAATGACATTTTATGCTTGAATTCGATTTAGGTGAACGTACATCTTTTAGTGGGTCCAGTTTCCTTTGGCTTTGGTAACCTGGGGTCAGAGTGGCTGGATAGTTGTATTCACCCTGCTCCTGTTCACATCCTTGTTTATACGAAATCTGAAATATGCATTGTAAGAACATGTCAATGAAATCAGCATGGCAGCACGACAGTTATCTTTATCACAGCTTCTTTCCACTTTCAACTATACGTTAATAAGGCATTTGTGCACACAGTGAATATCATATTCATAATTCCTTTGAGTTTTAGGGGATTTTTATCAATAGAAGAGAGGACAAATTTAGACTGAAGAGCAGTCATTTAAAGTTTATTGTAACTATTTATTATGCAACCAAATCTGAGCAGAGCTTATCTTGAATAAGTCCACAAAAGAAATAAGACTTACATCACTTGCCAGCTTCCTTGCTTTCATGGCATGCAGGGTCTTCTTATCCATGCCTGAGTCTTCATAGTGGCCTTTCATATTACTGGTGTATTTCTCTTTATACTTGTTCTATTAAACATATAAGAATGAAGAAAAATCTTTAGCACTTACACATAATTACAAATATTTTATGAATGAATTGTATTTAAAATGTCTCAATGTTATGGCACAGCAATGGTTGTAACTGTCTGTAAGAACAAAGTTGGAGATTTTGCTATACCAAGTGCATGTTACTTGTTATTTGACTTACATCACTGGTGAACTTGGCAACCTTGGCAGCGTTTTGAAACTGTGGTGTCTCACAGAAATTGATGCTGTGTCCTTTGGTGTTCTCCAAGTCTTTTTTATACTCCACCTGTTAACAAATATGCAAAAATAAAGCGGCTAAGTTCAGTCATTTTTCACTGCAACCCCCTTGTTTTTGACAGTTAGCGCCGATCTATTGATGCATCACGGTGCCGACCATCCTTCAACGTTAGTGCTAAATATATAGTAAAATGCCTGCCGCTAATCAGTCACCATCAATGACACTTCTTCATAACTCAAGAGTCACTGAGACAAACCTTTAATCTTAAACATGCTGTGCTGAGCTTAACAATGACACTAGGACACCATTTGACTTGTCAGCCCCTTTACCACTGAAATACCACACGGGGAAAATTTCGTCCGCCTATCTTAAAATATTAAATCTGACACATTATTCACAGGAAACTATTGTGATTAAATGTTTTTATGTGATTTTTTAAGTAGAAGTCAACACTGAGAATAGATGCTAATAGCGAACACTTGTATGTCATATTTCCAAAGCTCAGAATAGATGCGAGCAAAAGAGAAGAGCAAAGCACTGTGTCCCTGCGTGAGGTAACATTAGTTTGGTGGGATGTCCCACGGCCTTGGAGGTAAGCTGTTACCCCACCACACAGGCATGTTAGAGATGCTGTAAATGCAGGCTTGGAGGCTTCATGTCTGCTGGAAACTGACACAGTACGCCCAATATGTCAAGCCCTTAAAAACTCACATGCACACCCACACTGAGCTGCACCAGCACCTTTATCTGAAAATGCTTTGCAGTAGATATTTGTGTAGATTTGCCACTTGAAAGTCAGACATTATCCAACTTGTTCTGCCCCTACCAGCTGGATGAAGCTGGATGTACACTACGGTGCAGATGTACAGTTTAAAGGTTGCACGTCTCACCTCACTGACAAGCTTGTTGATTTTTCGGGCGTTCTTCAGCGCCAGATTATCCTCTGAGGTCAGGCTATGGAAGTGTGATGTGCCTTTCATCTTGTTTAAGTCCTTCTTGTATTTTAGCTGCAAAGGGATGACAGATGATTTAGTGCATGTAGAAGGACAACACGTTGTGTTACTGGAGGATCAGGAGATTAGAAGCACACGTGCACACACACACATGCACACACAGTCTAATTCAGTCAGTGTGGAGAGTTTAGACAATGACGACATAGGGACGTCTCCTCATTGTTGTCCCTCATCTATTCTGCCCAGCGATGACAAGGCCAGATGATGGACGAAGCTGAGGCTCTTACATACTATACTCCGCAATGTTTTCATAGCATTTACAACCAGTTCAGATGGTTGCACAACTGATGCGTGTTCCCTTTTTTAACTGCACCACATGCAAACCTTCAAGTGTTTACACAAAAAGGCACATGCTAGACTCAAGGTGTTTCATCTGGGACACGCTGTATGTTTGTCATTGAAGTTGATGCTCACATCACTGGCATGTTCCTGAGCCTTCTTTGCAAGATAATAACCAGGTGTGATCATGGCAGGGAAACTGCCTTTGCCTCGCTGCTGCTCATATTCCTCAGTGTAGGCAATCTGCAAACAGACCAGCATAAATTAATTCACTTGCATTTCTGATATATACAGACCTCATAAAGCAGAGTCAAGTATTTTCTAAAAATGTTTAGTGAGTTTAATTTGTTTACAAGTGAATATTTAAAAAAAATGGCAAATCAAGAGTTTTTTACAGAATATATTAAGTTTTGCAAAGGCTAATACATCTTAAATCACTGATAAAACAGCAATTTTCTTACCTGGCTGAAGTTCTCTGCATTTTCTTTGGCGTGAACTATCTCAGCTACAGCTGAGTCAGCACTGGCTTTACCCTTCATCTCCTGCTCATACATCTGACGATACTTTATCTGAATTAAATAAATGACAAAAATGATCAGGGCCCTGAAAGAGTGTTTTGGCTGCGTATTTGTGTATTTTTTATTTTTTTATTTTGATACTTACATCGCTGGCCTGCTCTGAGGCCTTCTTTGAGATTTTATATCCAGGTGTGAGATGTGCTGGAAAGCTGCCTTTACCTCTCTGCTGCTCGTATTCTTCTGTGTAGGCATACTGGAGGAAGAATAGTAATGAATATACAACATTGTTTTTTTAATATTCTGTCAGCAACTTCTGCACTAAAATAAAGTTACACACAGTCAAATTAATTCTGAAAAGCTTAATAAAAAAAAAACCCAGAGCCTTACGTCGCTAACAATTTGTCCCTGTTTCTTGGCCAGAAGTACTTCCGGAGGGTCAACGAACGTGGTGTATTTTGAAACTCTTTCTTCATGTCCTTTTTTATATTCCAACTAAAGAAAGAAAAAACATATTTACTGTTTGGATTTGTGATAAAATTGCATCAGCCATTCACAGAGACACAAAGGAACTCATATGAATTTGTTGTAAATATGAAAGTTTCTATTTCATCTGTCTGGTCAAAGAAAGAAAATGATATTGACTTACGTTACTGGCTAAAGTGCTAGCTTTCTTAGCAGCTTGGTAACCTGGTGTGATCATTGCAGGGAAGCTTCCTTTTCCTTTTGACTGTTCATATTCCTCTGTGTATTTTACCTGCCAGTGAAGCACAAAATGAGCTAAGGCATTTAGGCCAATACTGATGCAAAATGTTTATCATATATTTTTTTTTTTTTATCAGCTATTTAGGATGCATTTATTTAAAAATACAATAAAACAACAAGCAAAATATTCTGCTTTTATGTTCACTTACATCACTGATGGTCTTCTGTGCCTGAGACATTGTCACTATCTCCTGGTTGGTCACCATCCCTGAGTACCAACTCTGCTGTTGTGAGAACTCAGACTGAGACTGAAAGGCCTGTTTGGATACACAAGACCAAACTAATCAATCCCAACCATTCCCAAGAGAGATGATCATGGATCTTTCAAAGCTTCATGAATTTTGCTAAATTGTTAGTTCTTTTTCCCCTTGAAATGAATTGATGGTCCAAATAAAAAAAAAATTTTCTAATCCCATATTGAACAAAAAAAAAAGAAGATGAAGTTTGATTATTCCACATCCAGTAGATTTAAATAATCAGTTTTGATTATTTGCTGTAGGACACAAGATATGGGGAACCAAAAGGCACAGAAGTGGGAATGTTTGCTAAAGATAAGAAACACAAAGATGTTTTTTATCATTTAAAAAAAGATGAGGTTGGAACTCCCTTTAACTGGGTGAAAAGGCCAGTTGCTCTCCCGGGAGCTCACCTGGCAGGCCATTTGATTGGCTAGGCGAGCCTTCTCCAGCTCCATGGCTCTCATGTCACAGTGGAAGGTGGACATAAAGCGTTCGCCATCTTCACGATACTTCAGCTACAAGTGCACATGGACGACAAACATTAAGCCAAGGCCAGCATACATTTGCACATGCACACACAGCATCCATGTTTGTAGATGGATGCTTTTGAGCAACACCAAAATGAAGAAACGACTGCTTGCCTAAACTGGTATTACCCTGACTTCAGATCAGCAGTTAAAAACATGACTCTATTCTTATGTTGTTGGAGAACCTGAGCTTAATGATGAAGGTATAATATTAGTGTGCTGTTATTAATAACTGATATGTTCCTATCAAGACCTGCCAAGAAAGACCCAGAATTGAAGAGTGACTGATGAAACTCTGAGCTGTTTGCTAATCACCCCTTGGCTCTAAACTAATATTAGAATATATGTGTTGCAGAGGATAAGATTATATTTGTTGCTTTTTTAAACACTAATTGAAAACAAGTCAAGCATCACCAAAGAACTAATGAAACCAAGCAAATAAACACTCTGGATGTTAACTAAAGCAAGATGGTGTTTAGCAGGACATGGTTGAGGGTCACTGAGCATGGCCTGAATTCAGCCCTCAGATCAAATATCAACATGTTAAGTCCCATATCTCTCTTGTGGCTTATAGCAGTAGCTGATGAGCTTGCTAGCCCTCTGCTAATATAAGCATAAGAGCACGGCATGAACTTGTAGACACAGACAGACTCAGACAGACAGTGACAGGTGGCAGGGCAGAGGAGAGGAAGGGATGCGAGGCTGTTTTTGTGATGTATAATTTTAGACCCCTGAAGCATAAAGTGGGCTAAGCAGTGGTGGTGGTAGGAGGAGGTGGTGGTGGTGGTGGTGGTGGGGGTCTCGCCTCTGTCAGAGAAACAGAAATAACCTGAGCCACACTCTCCATTCCACACCGCTGCCGTCACCATGGACCTGGAGCAGCCGTCTATCTCTGTCTGCTTAGGGTCGGACCCCCAGTCTTCTAATTGTATCTTAAAAAATAAATCTGTGATTCATCAAGGAGGTTACTGGCAGCTTGTGTAATATCTCTTAACATTTAACCAACACAGGTCTATTTAAATTCAATCATAAAGCATGCATTAGTCACCACTATGAATAGCAAGCTCCACAATAAACTCAGTCATGACAAATCAGAGACAAATGGTCATTTCACTCATTGCAAACAGTGACATACATCAGCCTGTCAACAGGACACACTGAGCCAGAAGAACAAAACATTTTGCATGTATGGTGCAGCTATGTCTTTTTGTGCACAGGATGCCATCTTACCTCACTGCTCGCCTTGCTTTGCTTCTTTGCATTGATGTTGATGGGGGTCTCATAGACACTCGTGAATGTGTTGTTTCTTGGATTGTGCCTGAGGAGATGAGATATGGAAATGGTCACTGTGAGTTTTGAGTTGGTAGAAGTACTAATAGACCTCTTTTTTGTTTGTTTTGTCATAACAGGAAAAACACAGGTGTAATTAATTGCAGTTTATTTAGTTACAAGATCTCAGGATTGCACAGTATCACTCACTGTCAATAAAGTTTTACCTTACCTGTGCTGTTCCTGCTTTTACAAGTAAAAATATCTGCCATGATAGTGGAAAAGAGTTCTTACACAGAGCAGTATGGCCTCTTCTTGTGGCTAACAAAGTTATTAGCGGTGAGGACCATCTTGCAGACATCGCAATGAAAACACGCCTTGTGCCAGTTCTGACAAAAGAAAAGATGAAATTATATTATTTTAACATTGTGAGGAATTCAATGTAATTCATTATATAAGCGAAAAAAAGAGGAATTTGCACAGGTAATTTTAGATACATCTAATTAAAAGAATAGCAAGGCCCAGAATAACAGCAGCAATCACAGCATGTTCTTCCAAATGGACCCACTGACTTGTTGTCAAATATAGCTTTATGTGACTGTTATCTGAAAACCTCTTCTATTTCATCGAACAGGTTTTTCAGAAGACAACTCATAATAGCAACCAGACAGAGCTACATGGACCTTTTTTTTTTACTGAAATCGTTGTAGTGTAGTTAAAATTGTTTGGGTGGAAGAGCATAGTTTCATTTACTCTTTTTTTTTAAACTGTAGTTTTTTGGCAGAACACACATTCAAGTACATTCAACTAAAATGTTGCCAAATACAGGTTATTTTTTCAGTGATAAACCTCATGTAATTATGGTTGTAATTTATCACTTTACATACAACATTTATCCTCGCCACAAATACCAACAACCACTTTACTCTCTGACAAATACAGCATGCGAGAAGTGATACCTGGTCGATGCAGTTGATCTTCTCTGCCGGGTAGACCACAAACCCACACCTGGCACAGGACTGCATGGTGAATGCTTGTCCTTTTTCTAAAAAACCTTCAGGAAAAAAAGGTGAACTGGTGTGAACTGTTGGCCAAAAACAGGTCAGTCAGGCAGACAGGCAGCAGTTTAGCTGAGGGACTGGCAGTGACTTCCAGGCAGTCGTGATAGTGCGTCTGTGGTGGAGGTAAACTTAGCTCTGTCACTGTGAAACTCTGAAACTGCCTCTTACTTGACACCATGTCCCACGATGGACCAACCCCCTTCAATGCCCCATGCTAGACGACTGGTTAAGTCCAGCTGTCTGTCTGCAGGAGGAGAGAGACAGAGTGTGACACAGAGTTCAGATGTCACAGTATATATGTAATGATCCTGAGTTGGACATCTAGTTCAGCTTTGGGCATCTCAATGTGACGTTAAGCCATAAAAATGTTATTCACTATGTAATAATTTTATCTAGCTTCTTTAGCAACATATGTTGACATGACAAGTTAAAAAAATAAATGCACAGAAAGAAATATGGACATACAAGAAGAAAATATTGGTAACAACAACTAAAAAAGACAGCAAAGCTAAATAAATATTAACATACAGATTCTCAAAAAAAAAAGTCAAAGCACATTGGCTTTATGAAATACAAAGTTTCCTCTGTACCAGGACTGACCTTTAGAAAAACTGTCATCTGGTATACATAAGTTTCTCCTGTTCTTCATGTAGTCCTCGACGAGGTAATGTACTTTGTTTTCTGATTTTCAGTCATTTTTTAAAAGACACTGATTGCTTACTCATGCAGACAAGTTTTGACAATATGTACATATTCCTACATTTGTCTGTCTGGAAACACTCTAGGGGAAAAAAATGTTGTATCGCATTGAATTAATAAGTACCAACCCTATAATACTGGGAACAAAGGATGTTTTGGACAACAGGGCCCTACCATACCAATAACCACAAATTCAAAATGCTTCAGTACTAAATTACTAAATTATTAATTGTTTTACACAACTGGAGACAGTTTACAAAAGTTTACAAAATGTATTAGAAAGATACTAAGTATCATGAAAAATAGCAAACTTAATAAATAATAGCAATTAACAATAAAAGTACAAAACAGGGAGGCTACAGTTTATGAATACAAAGCTATTCAAGAGCAGAGATTGTTTTAGAAATTTTAGCTTGAGTATCTAAATAAATATTGAAGTACATCAGGAAAGCGTTAAAAATATTTTTGGTGAAAAAAAAATGCTGGTGTAGATGTAATGTTTACTGTAAAATGTAAACCATCTGTGTTAAATATGTTTCAATATTACTATGCTATCTTTGACGGAAATTATTATACATTTTTGTTATGGCATAATGGCAAATATGCTGCCATAATGGCAGCATTTTTGTCTAAAAGAGTTCTGTGTCGGTGCAGTTCTAGAAAAGGTGCAACAAAGTCTCCTCGTGCATTTCACAAAACTCTCTCTTCATTTACCACGAGCCGAATTGCTCCAACGTTACGTGGGAGAACAGTGTGACGGAGGTCGCAGGGATGTGACGTCATCACGCACCGACCTACTTTCGCTTTTTCAAGTTTACTCAGGAACTGAAACTGGTCGAAACTTTGGAGAAACGAAGTCAACTGAAGGCCAACTGCAGTGCGACATTTCACACAGATAACTGAGTGTAAGGTCATTTCAAGGTTCAAACTAGTTTTTATTTGGAGTTGTAACGAGTTAGTAGCTATACGCTTGTCAGACACCAGTCGAATTTGCAAGCTAATAAACTAGTAATAGAAGTCCTTGGCCTTAAAATAATGTTAGAATACAGTTGTTCGTTTTTAATATAACATAAAATGAAATGCAGTGTGTGTTAACTACAGATGGCTGGAGAACCAACTGGACCCATTGAACTCAAAGAAGATGAAGTTGAGAGGGGGAAGCTGGTGGAGGACGAAACAGACGCCAAACCTGACCGCAGAGGGAGATTTCTACTGTTTGGGAGGTAACTTCCTCATATTGTCTGCCATAATAACTGTTTTAATTCACTTCAGCTCTGTTTAATAATATACAGGCTTAACTTCATCTTTCAGTTTCGTTATTATTCTTTCTTCTATGTGCAAGACTTGTGTTGAAGTTATAGCACAAGTAAATGCTAATAACATCTGTCACCTGTGGGCTCATATATGTCTCCTTTAGTTATTTATATTTTGCTATCTGTTGTAATCCATTTGTAAGTTAGTGCATAACTTGTTGTAAGTGGTGTTGTTACATTTCTCAAATTGGAATTGAAATGATCAAAAAATGTGCACACAAATTCAGCAATTTCTTATTATTAATATCTTTTTTGACTAATTGGAAATGCTTTGGTAAATCATGAAAAATATTAAATTTTTGTTTGGTGCTTATTGTATTAATTATTTAGAGAAATGCAATTACTGTATTGCAGATGTTAAGGAACATCCCATAGTGACTGAGAGACACTGTAATACTTTTAACTTTCTACATTAGTTGCAGGGTTGTTGTGCAAAATTGAATTTGTCTCATTTTATCTTTTTGGTACTCCTCTAGCGCAGTTTTCTGTATTTAAATAAATGATCCTTTATGGCTTATATAGTAAGTGAATATTTTTCTCAAGTTGCTGTGTTGTTACATCAGTGCCAAATGAGATAGATGTCCACAGACACACAGTTAGAATACTTATTTATGGAGTCCTACCATAAGAAAACATCACACATAACTTTCAGCAATGATGGCTGTGGTTCCTCATCTTGTCAAAAACTTAAAATATATGTATCCTTGATTTGACAAAGCGACCCAGTTTTGTGTAGCCTAATTAGTGTAATGGGGCAAGAAGCATGAAAACAACTGAGGTCAGTCCTCAAGTGGCTGCCCAAAATTAGACTACATTACAGTAGAGCCCAGAGCACATTTTCTTTTGTTGATGGATAGAAATGAACATATAAATTGAAATGTAATGTAAAAGCAGTGTTACTGTGCTAATCTGGGGATTGGGTGTGAGTTTATAATGTTATAGAATATAGGCTGTTTTGACAATATCTCAGTGTGTCTCAGTTTGTTTTCTAACAGTGTAAGCATGGCTGACTGACATGAGAGAGCAGCCTCTGTTTATTCCAGTCTCCCTCACACGGTGGCGCTCTCAACATTTGTAATAGAGGAGTATTACTCAGCTGTGTTCCTCCGAGACAAAAGCCTGTGTGCTCCGTCTTGCATTTAGACTTTTACTCCAAAATGTTAGGGTAACAATAGATGATTCTTTCTTTTTAAAGAGAGCATAAAACAGCAAACAAAATCTATGATACAAAATTGTTGGATTGTACAGAGACATGGTTTATTTTAAAAAAAGGATCATGTATGTTTTATAGTGGTATATCATTTCTACTTAGTCATGGTTACCAAGCAGAACATGAGCAGATTAAACTGACGACATGTTATCTGCACCGCTTAGGTGTGTGTTGTTTTTTTGTTTCAAACAAGGCCAACAAATACATCATGATGCCTTCTGTAATGACATTTGGGATCAAATTTTATCATAAAGATGATGATTATAATTTTCTGGATTTGTTGGATTTTGGTTAAACTTGAAAACAGATTCATGTTTAACTGATAGTTATGTGTAATATGTCAAGGTGTTTAGCAAAGAGGCGTGTTCCTTGGTAATGACCTTTTTTTTTGGTTGTACTCAGAAGTTAACTCAGAAGTTGAGATGACTGGGCCCTCCCAGTATGTATGTCAGTACAGGTGGATTCTGTGCCTGTCAGCAGAGGAGTAACTTGTTGCCCTGTCTGACCTCAGCAGGGAGCGAGGCGCAGGGGCCATGTGTGAATAGGCCTTTAGAAAGCACTGGTGTGGTGGCGAGGCTGCTGACTCAGGGGGCTCACAGTGCGCCGCCCCTGTCCTCAGCACCCGCTGGCCCAGTCAGGTCTCCATCCAGCACAGAGAGCATGTCAGTATCCTAGCACACAACCTAAAATTAAGCTTCCAACTCTGGAGAAAAAAACCCAAGACAAAACCAACGCGTTTCAGATGCAGAGTGGCGTAGCGCTTAATGACGAACCCAGGTAAGATGGAGGCAGTGACCTCCTATTCCTCTTCACTGTCCTGCTACTATACCTGCTCCTCTTTCTGCCGTGCCCAGCCCACAGCAAAACAGGGTTGCAGCTGTTTGCCCACCCTCACACAATTGTTTGGTACAGCATGTTGGCACAGTTTGGAGGTGGGAGGGGGGGTTTCAAAAAGTTCTGGATCACATGTTTGTTAGGATATGGCCGTGCTGCCTGTGAGTGTATGTGCATGAGGCTGTTGGTGCGCATTGCTGCGTATTGTTCCATTGCTTGAGTAACCTGATGACTAGGCTCTTCTGGAACAAGCCTGGATTTTGTGAGCCCCCAATGGGCCAGTACGGGCTTAGCTATCTGGATGGATCTTTTAAAGAATGGAAATATGGCAGGTCTGTGAGAATTGCCACTCGTGGAAGATTTTCCTCTCGCTCTATCGACATTGATGATTAGCGGTTGTGATTTTTAATATCTCCCTAATATTGGTCGAAGCTAAAATGTTCTAGTTTCTTCTTTAACCCGACGGTGGACTACTGCAACCAAATTTGGCCGTGACATTAATGCCTTATTTGAAAATGTATGTACTCTTTGTTTTTCTGGATTAGTGCTTTGGATTGTTTTCACGCGTGTGAGTTCTTGGTGTTTACTGTTATGTGTACAGTTAAAAGAATAATGTAAATTGAGTTGAGGATATTTGCTGTTTTATTCCAGATGTAAGATGCTACAATGGAGGAGCCAATGATATACATGTTTAACCTGTGGTCATGGGTGTGATTGATAGTAACATGAAAAAGGATGACTGCTTTTTAAATTCAGATACACGTGTAATTCCAATGTTGATGTTTTTTGTTTTGTTTCTGCTCAGATATCATTGTTTCAAACTATCAGCTGAACTTCAACATGTTTTGTGTTAAAGCTCAAAGGGAAATAACTATACAAACTTAATAACTTCTCTTTTACTCCTCTGTACCTCACTTAGTAAGAAGAATAAGGATGGCCAGACGCGGGAGCAGGACTACTCTTCTGAAAGCCATTACAGAATTGTTTCACCAACATTCCAGTATAAGATGAGCCACCAGCGAGTGGGAAAGTGCATCATCATCAACAACAAAAACTTTGATGAAAAGACAGGTAGAGCGAACAAGTGTCAAATACATTGTACACCAATATACTTTGTTTTTTTGCTCAGTATTTTTTGCATAAACAGTGTGTATTCCAACTATTTGGTAGGGATGAATGTACGCAACGGCACGGACCGAGACGCAGGCGAGCTGTTCAAGTGCTTCAAGAGCCTGGGCTTCGACGTTTTCATCTACAATGATCAGACGTGTGAGAAGATGGAGCGTCTTCTCAGAGAGGGTGAGTAGTGCACTCTTCTGTTGTTTGGCATCGGTGCCATTTTTCACACTTTGTTGTTCTTTCATTATGAAACACAAAGAAAAAGTCTTTCCAGGTAGATAAGGATTGAACTTAGTTACAGTTTCTTTGCATCTGCACTTACATGTTTTAAAAATCTGAACCTAATGACAGAGTTATTTTGCAAAAGAAAAATATCAGTTTTCAAAGTTTTTGTGTGTTAGCTATGAGTAGTGTTATCAGCTCTACCAAATGTATTGCTATGCATATATTAATGTACTAGTAAACAATTGATGTGTAGACTGCAGTGTGAACAACATACACAATTTCACTTTGATGTTTGTTTCCTCAAATCCTAAAGTCAGACTGTAGGTGGTGCTAGTATACAAGTCATTACAGAGAGAAGTTGCTGCTTGTTTGGCCAACAGGTGTCACTCATTAGGGGATTTGCTCCACTGATCATAGGCTCCTGATCACACAGGACCCTGTGATCCTCTTATGGTCTTAGCAACACTGTCAATTTCTGATTTGACCATTTTCAACCCTGTAACTTCCTCCTAGTAACAATATCTGTCTCAGTTTCAAACGTGAAGTTTCATGACCCATTTGTTCCCCTCTCAAGATAAACTTTTGAAATGTCTTTATTTTGGACAGTGTAGGAGCTTTTTGTCAGTTCCACCATCTGTCTCCAACCATGCTGATATCACACTATTAGAAATATGTAACTAATTTAAATGTAAATACATTCAAACTTATTCAAACTGTAATTTAAAAACAAGAAAATTAGGCATTCTCTACTGCTGTAATATTTCCTCAAATAAAATATATAGATCCTGAATTTAATTCAAAAATAAGTTTATAAATTAAAAGTAATGATGAATACATTTTATTGATTTCACCTAACCTCAATTAAATTAAATTATTCCCCCATTAGGAAACTGAAAAGAGCCAACCCTTTGACTGCGGGAGAAGAGTTGAGGGACCTGTTATTGATGACAGACCCCAATGTAATAAACTTTTAAATGGATCAGACTGTTTTCAGCTCTGTGTTTTAATTTCTTCATTATTATTATTTATTATCTGCAAAAAAAGGAAAGAAACTATATAGATACTGAATATTTATAAATATTAACACTCAAAACTGATTTTATAATTTTTTCAAGAATCCAAACAAAAGGTTAAATAAACACCAGAGTGGATCATTCAGTTGCTGAGGTCACTCATTCGTTTGATTCCGAGTCAGATTCAGATTCAGAGTCAGAAAGCTTTATTTAACCCCAAGGGGCAATTCAGCCCAACATCTCATAAACAAGGCAAATAAACAACACATGCTACCTACAGACAGTAGCATGTGTTGTTTTACTGTAGAGGTTTAATGAGTCCTGAGCCGAGCTAAGAGTTCAGTGTTTGTTTGTGTGTGTATGGGTCAGCCTCGGAGGAAGACCATAGTGACAGCTCGTGTTTCGCCTGTATCCTGCTAAGCCACGGCGAGGAGGGCATGATCTACGGCACGGACGGCGCCATGCCCATCAAGACCATGACCTCACTTTTCAGGGGGGACATGTGCAAAAGCTTAGTCGGGAAGCCCAAACTCTTCTTCATCCAGGTACGCAGTTCAGAAGACTTTCATGTATAAACGATGGTGTGATTAAAAATTCACTACGTGTGCTCTTTTTTCAGAGCAGTTTTCAGGCGGGTGATAGTTATTTTGTAAGATTTTGCTGAATACACAACTTTTAAAAACAGTACATTTTTAATTGCTTCACCAGGTCATCGTTGAGAAAGCTACTCAGGATCACAATGAAATGTCATTTCATTTACTCCACCAGGCTTGTCGGGGTTCTGAATTTGATGATGGTATACAGACAGATTCGGGTCCGCCAAACGATACCCTGGAGACAGATGCTAATCCAAGACATAAGATCCCTGTAGAGGCAGATTTCCTCTTTGCCTACTCCACTGTGCCAGGTAAACCACAGCTCATTGCCAAGAAAAATAACGTTGGTAGTAACTCAAAGAGCCTCTGCTGATTCATGATGATTTTCCAGGATATTACTCATGGAGAAACCCGGGGCGCGGCTCTTGGTTCGTCCAGGCGCTCTGCAACGTCCTCAACGAGTTTGGCAAGCAGCTGGAGATAATGCAGATCCTGACACGGGTCAATTACATGGTGGCCACCAGCTTCGAGTCCTGGTCCGAAGACCCACGCTTCAGTGAGAAGAAGCAAATTCCCTGTGTGGTCTCTATGCTGACGAAAGAACTGTATTTTAACTGACCGGCTCCCCTGACTGACTGACTGTACTCACTCCACAGACCGACTGATTGACTGACTGATCGACTGACTGTTTCAGGTACCGACTAAAGCGGTCGAAGCATTCAGGGATGATTCAGGCCCTTGCATGTGTAGTTGGGCCCGAAAACAAGCACTCTGGAAGGAAAAAAAAAAAATTACAGTGGCACTCTGCGTTCATGTGTTGATGGTGAAACCTCTTCCTCTTCTTCAGGTTCTTCCTCTTCAGATTAATGGCGTCACATTTGATCTGATCTTTGTCGACAGACGTTGTGATATATCCATGTTATTCCTCCGACCCAGAAAATGTGCTGCCAGTTTTTGTGGGTTCGAGGAATCATATCTGAATATGTGTCCTCCATTTTCCAGCATTTGCCCTAGATGTTGAGATGGACTCAACATCTAGCAGAGTAGCAAAAGTTGACTATTCTCTGAGTAAATCTGAGAGTTTTCCTAGAAATAGATTGTTAAAGTGTCCAATGAGTGTACAGTTTACAATAAATTGGAAAAAAGGTGACAGTTGCATGTTTTAAAAGCATTAAGTAATCCATTTGATCATTTCAGTTGATCTCATAATGATCTCACCTAATCTAAATTAAAAAAGTGATTACCAGCCATTTGATTGCCATAGGAAATTTGCCATTGATTTCAAATTCTGTCTCACAGATTGTTAATGGGGGGGTGAAAGCCACTGGAAAATGGATCAGATCATTTTCAGCTATCCGTGTTTTAATGTTTTCAGCTGTCGATTGTCCAAAACAGACAAAAGAAAAAGACAACACTCCTCTGAGCAGAAACATGTCACGATACTCTTGCCAAAGGCTCAGTGTCTCAGCCTTCCTAGCAAGTTAAAGTTGGCGGCAGCATGCTGGCATCCTCAGGTTCTTCAATGTCCCATGAAGTGGGTAAATGTCGTGTTGTTAAACAATTTCATATCCGTAGTGGCTAGGAAGGTGTGATCTTTTGCTGTGTAGTGATTAGTTCTATGAGATTTTGGGTCAAAGTGCATAGTATATAGTCCAGCCCCCCATCAAAGCAGATTATTCTCAGCATGATGTTGAAGACTTTACTTGCTTGTTGCTCAAGCTTTAAACAGTAACCATCATGTTAACTGCATTGGATCAAAACAATGCATTTATTTATGAAGTCGGGGTCCAACAAATCAGTTTTATGAATTTCCCTTTTTATCTTAAAGACACACTGTATGATTTTTACACGAGATAGACAATTTAATGTCTAAAACTGTCTGGGAAATATCACATCATAATGCTGGACTGGGGCCCAAAGGACAAATGCCACATCATTTCACTGTATATGAGTGTTGTACATTGTCTTAACATACAATACTAGATCTCTATACTGTAGTTTGCAGGTACCAAGCAGTGTCTTATTATTCTTACTCTTAAAAAGTTGCACTTCAATTGAGCTTCATAAATCATAAATAAAATTGGATTTATATATTATTTTTAAGCACTTAGTGCACTTTGCAATTCATTTAGTAAGTTAATTATCTATGAGTTATATGGAACTATCTAAAACTTTATTTTTTAGTATAAATGACATTGCTGATGGTCCTTACAACTTCCTCAAAGTTCGTTTCCACAGATTCACTTTATGTTTATGGTCCCAAAGTCTGTCAATCACAGAGGCAGCTATTACTGGCAGTGACAAGTCTGAACATACACAATCCACATGTCCGCAATACGCACTCTCACTGTTCCTGCAATGTTTTTTCATTATTCACATGATTGCATGTGTCAGTAACTTGGGGGGGAAACGTTCAGCAATAGTTTTTTCAATTATTATTATTATTATTATGCTTTCCCCTTTTCAAGCTTTGTATTTTTATCAGTCATTTTTAATTATTTTATTAACATTAACATGACATATTATATATATATACATATTAAAGCGCAAGGAGTGTGATCAATACTCACAATTCTTGTCCAGTGCAGCCACAACTCTTGAATCCTCGCGACACATGGATCTGATTAGTGATGTGGTGCCCGACCTGTGCTGAAAGGAGTGTTTGCTCCACTTGTTTTTTGGAATGGAATTGAAGGGAAAAACATATTTTTCGGGGTAAAAAATTTTAAATGCTTTCCGGTGTTAAATGCTGTTGTCCTCAGGAATATTTTTGAAAATATTTGGGAAAAAAATGAATGAATGAACTGAATAGAAAGTATAATTTGGCCCAATTTTTTATTTTTATTTTATTTTTTTAATTTGGGGCGATACCTTGTTTAAATAACTTCAAAACAGAGGAATGCTAATGTAAACATTTTATTGTATTAAACATGAAGAATTTATTGTGTAATGAAGTGTCTGTGTCATTTTCTTCCCTGCACATCTGTAAACAGACCATGTTTTTTTAATTTACATTAGAGAAATGCTGTTACACTCAAATACTGAACACACTAAGAAATTAAACGAATATTTTTTTGAAATATTTGTATACAGTTTGACTTTAAAACCAAACCCCTGGCTTCAAATATCTGCAAACCAGGGATCCTGCCCAAAATAAATAAATAAATAAATCCTATTGGTTATAATGGGCAAATATTTTAACAAGGTAGTGTTGCTATTCCACCACAAGAGGGCAACAGTGTTCAGTCCAGTTTGATCATAGCAGACGTTTGTGCTCTCTGATTATGTTTTATGAACGTTATTATATAGTATTTTTTCACATAGTTTGTCATGCCAATACAAATTCAATTTAAAACATACTGTTACAATACTGGTTATTTTTGCCCACTCGATGAGCCTGAGTGGCTGCAAATAAACTAAATAATCTGTGGATCTAAAATAGGGAGGCTTTAAAAATTCCTTTAAGCAAATATAGACCTGTCTGACATGCACAGTATCCAGAGCTGCTGTGTCACATACTAGGAATGTCAGATCAAGCAGCTGATGCACATGCCCCACCCCCACCCCACGCTGCCCCAACCTTCCTGCCTTCACCTCAGAGGACAGGAGGTGATCGGGAGGCATCACAAATTGTCAGGGGCTTCCAGTTCGTGCCTTCGTTGTCGTGACCAGGACACATTGCTTGATGCAGGGTGTCGGTGAAAGTCCCAGCACAGAAGCAGTGTAGGGGCGTCATGGTATCAGCTCCCAGGAAGCACACTATACCCCCGGGGAAGCTGCAGTACACCCCAATACGGGTGAATTGTCTTCCTGTCAGCAGAGGCAGCTCATGCTGAACACCGCCGTGCCATGCGGTGTAATCTCCATTGAAGTATTCCACGCACCAAGACTCATTGCCTCGGCCCAGCCAGCACTCCTCCTCACGGCCGTGGCGTGGGATGCTTGGGTAGGTGAGCCCCAGCTCCCAGTACGTTTTCCCGCTCACCTCCACCTCCCAGTACTGACGGCCTTCGCTGAAGCCGTGCTGGCTGATTACGTTCAAGGTGTTGTCGAAGCGGCAGGGAATCTCTGCCACGTCCTGCCAGGTTTCTGTGTATGTAACTGAGTCTCCTTTGGGGGAGATGATCAGCTTGGGGTGGGCAGTGTCAGCATCAAGGGCAACAGCTGCAGCATCTGTATGAGGAGCAACACAACGAAGCAATTGTACAAAATATAAGCGAGTATTTGTCGTTTACAACTGAGACATGCAGGCCTCATCCTACACTTTGGGATAGCTCTCATCTACCTGTCTTTTTGGGTGAACTCACAGCTCTGAAACAGCTTCTTGGTGACAGGCACCTGGGATCTGATGAACAGCAGCAGATTGATGGTAAGACTAAGCAGTTGCTCATTCTTGAACTCATCCACCTGAATAAGGTCGGGGTCGGTCAGTTTCAGCGTCTCCGAAATTCTGGTTTCAAACAAAATAATTCCAGTAAGAGAGCAATGAAAATTTGATTATGAAGGTTTGAAAGAGTCACAATTTAACAAAAAATAAGATCTAATCCTAAGTTTGCAGTGTGTGAATGAGCTTATTTTGTCTTAAAAGTTTCAATCAGTCAAGATAAATATGCACCACTGACGTACAAGGAAGTGCTAAATACAACTTATTTTCAGTAACTGACAAAACTGACTATGAGCAGGAAAATGTGGTCCAGATGTCTTGTACATGATGCAACCTGAATTCTCTTCCTTCTGAAAAGAATATAATATGTTTGGTATGTTTGTAGCTATTGATACACTGTAGATCATTCACATCTGAGGAAGGTACCTCACACAAAAAGCCACCCACTCGATCATACCTTTTTTCTGTTTCTGCATCCTGTAGACGGTAAAAAAGAAAAGTAAAGAGTGATTGTTACACTAAAGAAAGAAGTTTGATACATGTACAATAAGCTGGAATTGAAACGTTTTATTTGTGTTTACCTGAATGCCACTTTCTTGTGTTTTCACCTTAATGTCGGCCAGTTCTTGGTCCAGTTCCTGAGTGAGGTGGTAGCACTCCTCCATCTTCTCCTCCACCAGCTTCTCCATGGACTCATACTCAGTGTCCAGCTGGGTCAGTGTGATCCGAAGGTCCTCATCCAGCACCCGCTTCATGTCCTCGTACTTCTTCTTCATTTTTTCCTTTATTGCGTCTGTCTTTTTCTGAAGTGAAAGGACCACGAGACGTAAGAGTTGTAATACATAAGTAGAGTAAAAGTTGAAGGTAGTTACTTTTTCAGGGATGTCAGGCACTAAGCCAGGGGTGTCAAGCTCATTTTAGTTCAGGGGCCACATTCAGCCCAATCTGATTTCAAGAGGGCCGGACCAGTAAAATAGCAGCATAATAATCTAATAAACAATAACAACGGTAAATTCTTCCTTTTGTTTTAGTGCAAAGAAGTACATTATGAAAACATTTACACTTTTGTAAAACATTTTATGACCCTGAAATTTCTAAAGAAAAATAATTTCAACAGTATTATGGCCTAGTTTATCATACACAAGTGTGCATTATAACTTACAGATCAGTGGATCTACAAAGGCACAAAACATTTAATCACAAGAAACTAGAACTGAAAAAAACAGTAACTTCAACTTTATGATTAAAACAACTTGTCAATATCTAGAAACTATTTTAAAATGACAACCATTTCCACGTCTGTGTAGTATTGCTGATCACCTGAACTGACTCGCCACACCATACAAACTAAAGTGGGAGCCATTAAGGAAGAAAGTTAAGTTTCCCCCCTGCCTTGTAAATGTATAAAATGTCTACATAAGTTAACATAAAAGTTGTAGTAAATTTCAGTTAATATCTTCTGTGTTATTTACACACCTTGTAAATTCATCCTGCTGCTGTTTGGAGCCTCTGATGGGCCAGTTTTGGCCCGCGGGCCGTGTGTTTGACACCCCTGCGCTAAACCTTATTTAACCTTCAAGTGTGAATGTGCCACAGCCACACAAGGACATGCTCCATGTTATGCTTATGTATACTTGGGATTCTTTAGAACACAATGTTCACGGACAATAAAACTGGTGGAACAACATGCACCATGATCGTCTTTGTCTTTGACTGAATGAGTTTCAAAGTGTGCAGGTATTACAGACTAAGTAAACAAAAATAATCTAAATGAAATTTCAGAGAGTAATACGTGTTGTACTGATAACCTATGAAAGTCAGTCTAACAGACTTACTGTTATCTCCACCTGTTTAGCTGCCAGTTTCTTCATCCTGTAGGCGATGGCGTCTCTTTGTTTCTGCAAGTGCTTCTGATGTTTCAGCAGCATTTCCTTTAAACACAAGCGCACATCGTGAAGAAATTCAAGGTAAAAAGAAGTTAAAACAAGTGCAACAGGTATGAGTCAATGGTGCCATTGAATTTTTTTCCCTTAAAAAGTAGAAGCACTTACGTCATTTGTGGCCTTCCCACCAACTTTACTATTCATTGTTTGTGTACAGTGCAGATTAAACACCACTAACCAGGGACTGCACAACCACAAGAGCTTTTATAGGCTTGGCACAGATGTGAGGGCTCTGTTGTCAGGGAGGGAGGGGGCTCAGTATCTACCATCCACTGCCTCCACTGTCCTGGTGCTACTGCCAACATGTGATTTATTAAAGGGAGACCTTGAATCTAAACTTCAAAGTACGACTTGTAGCACTGAGTTATTACATGTCCTACTGAACATGAAGCCCATACACACACGTGAATCTCTATTAATATCAGCCTGACACTGACCTTAATGGATGTGTGTGTGTGTGTGTGCGTGACCCACATGCACATATGTGAAGGAATTGATGGAGTTTTTGAAGCATGAATGGTGCTTTGTAGCTCACAGACAAGCTGTGCTAATACATAAACATGCTGCTGTCTGTTCTGTCTTCACCCTGAGGAAGTAAAATTAGTCTCCCTGATGCCTGTTTAAAATGCTCGCCATGTCCCAGGACCTTTTGCACGCACAGCACAGGGGGAACCAGCAGAAAGACGTCACCAAATGCACCAAAAAACAGCTGAGTGCCATATTTCTAATGAGGTCTGATTTTAGTCATGCTAACGCCCTGGCACATACACAGAATACACCTCTCAAAACTGCCTCTCCTCAGTCAGACAGACATGTCTCCTCCTCCTGACATATTGCTAATTAGAGGACGTGGAAGAAGTGGCACGGCACAGCAGGGCTGCATGCCTCCATCTGAGTGCTACATCGACTGTGATCGCGCTGATTGACGTGTCCATTTGCAAGATAATTTCTAAATCAGGGGAAGCACAAGCAGTGGAGGAATTAGCATCTCATTTCAGAACATTTCATTTTACCCACTATTCACCAGTGCAATTTAGATTTGTTTTGAGCTAACAGTGGTTTGTACCAGAATATAAAGTAGTTATAACCAAATTTCCCTATTGGTTAACAATAAAGCATATAGTGTGTCGTATCGTATCGTATAGTGTTGTATCGTATTGTATCGTATTGTATCGTATCATATCGTATCGTAAATTTAACAATTGAGGGGATGCATTTAAGACTTGTGCATTTACTCACGGATAATACGCTGTTATTTATATATTTAAAAACATATATGTCACTCTTATTGTTTGATCTTTAAATCTTCAAAACACTGTAAATTGACACAACCCTACTATGAGGCACTAATTCTCTGATGACCTGTTCTCTCCTTAAAAACTGTGATAGTCTTCTTACTTACTTCTTCCTGATATATCAACCTTTAAACCATGTGATGAACACTGTCATAAATCATGTCTTTTGTTTTCAGAGCTGTTGAATGTGGGACATTATCATTTTTAATCTCTTTCCTCACAAGGACCTGTAGAACTCCCCATCTAAATTTAAGATAATCCACTCTTGCAACTCTTCTGTGCAGCAACAGTTGTCTTTCAAAAAATAAAGACCAAGAATGGTGCAAATATCATCATTTATCCTTATTCCCTAAAAGGTGGAAAAAAATGAATATTCTCCAGTATTTTGTCAGCGTAAAAAAGGTCCTGTGTGGCATTGTGCACCTTAACAACAAAGCAGGGAGACCTTAAGAGAAGACTGAAGGAACCAGAAACTCCAGTTCCCATTATGAAAATCTTGTTACAGTCTGCCAGCTTCCTCATGCAGCCACACTTATTGTCAGAGAGAGCGAGGTAAGAGGAACAGGTGCTCCACAGGTAAGATTTATTTCATACAAATGTTGGAATTAGTCATTTTTCCTGATCTGTGATGTGATGTGTGATGAGTGACCACCAAGTGAGAGTTCCTGTAATAGTGTTTACTGTTGTTTATGATGTCATACTTACTACTGACATATTAATAAGAGTGTTTATACCCTAACAAAGCCACGATTAGATCAATAATAAGCGTGAGCATTATTTGACAACTATCTTTATGCTGTTTTGTAGCAACAGAGAGAGATAATGTCCCATGTCCTTTTTGTTTAGGTGTGGTGTCACAATGTCCAGTAAGAACCAGAAGAACACAGGTAGCGTACAGCATCCTGTTAAAAAACCTGTTTGTTTGTTTGTTTGTTTTTTTACAGCCGATCTTATCAAGATTGAAAAGTTTCATTTGACAAAGACACCTGGAATGTACTGCATGTTCAACCACTAACTATTAGATGTTTAACTCAATTCTCCCATTGTGTAAAGATGCTTTTATGCAAATTTTCAGTTCTTAACACCTTAACACGTGTTCACTTTTCTCTTAGAACTCCTTGTACTGGTTTTCCTAAAAAGCAACAACAAAGAAACACATTTCTATAAATATGCACAACACGTAATGAAATAACCTTTGGACAATAAGCTTTTCTTTTGCCCTCAGGTGGAAGTGCTGTGTTCTACAAACCAGCTGTGAATGCAACAGAAATAAGATCCGGTTACTTGTATAAGTCTCCTCCCCAAACACGGTTGAAGGGAGAGGTGACAAGAGTTTATTAGCTCAATGAAATATGTTGCAGCTCTTTGCAGCTTATGTTCTGTTGCACTACTTCACTCTTTATTTCATGCTGTCCCCCTGTAGAAATCATGGAAGAAGCGTTATTTTGTCTTGTTCAAAGTCAGTGAGCAGGAACATCAGCTCAAGTACTTCAGAAGTCCAGCAGAAAAGGACCGGCCACTTGGAGGAATAGACCTGTCGCAGTATGTTTTTTGAAAATACATTTAATGGTCTTATTGAACCACAGAGATGTCTCTTTATTTACTCAATTTTCATGAATGAATTCCTAATTGATTTGCATTTGTTCCTTCTTCAGCATCTCTCTGTTGTACGTGAGCCCTCAAAACCACCAGAAATGGGGATGGGTTCACAAAAGCTTCAAGTGCTCTCCATCCTGTGTGCTTTACATCAGGGCTGCAGACCGAGACTACTTCCTTGTTGGGCAGAACAGGTCAGTCTGCTGATTATTGCAGGCGATACAAAGTGGAGATGTAATTTATAGACCCCTCCCATCAACTTCCTTGCATTTTACTACAGCATACTGTAAAACTACACTGAGACAGACACACAGGAATGTCATTTTTTGCCTCAAGAGTGATTGGTGTTGTGTTTAAAGCCCGTTGGAAAAAAGAATGTCTGGATGACCATGTCACACCCTAATCTAAAAGTCATTTATCAGTCAGTCCTTTAAAATCTTATTATACTTGTGTGTTTTTTCAGATTTTTTTTTTAGGAAAATCTTTCCAATAAAAATCTATTTAATTGATTTAAAAGTCAGTAATGGTGTAACCAAGATCAGGCCACGGCTGAGTGGACCAGTCCTCCCCTCAAGGCCCTCACTGACACTTTCATAGCACCCCATAAAACACTTCCTCCAAACAATCAAAAAGTAATCAAGAGCAACAGTCCATCACCTCTTAATGGCTTTGCTCGCACTTAACTGCTGCTAAATGTTACAATTTCCACTTCACATTTGATTTTTGGTATTTCATTTTGATTTAAATCTACAGGCTGTAATTTGTGGAGTCTAAAAATGACTTCTTAAAATGCTCTATTTTCTTCTAGTGAGGAAGTAGACGCCTGGTTCTCTGACCTGTTTGATGCCCTGAAAAACCGGCCGTATAAATTTCTGTCTTCAGAGGTACATTTAGATCTTATCTTATTTCTTTCTTTACCATGTGTGACAACCTATAAAGATCTCTCACTGCATCATCATTCTGTATCCTTCATATTTGTTTACCAACTGTGTCACTGATAGTAATTATGTCACTGTTATACTCCTAAAGGAAATGTCTAACGGACAGGCTTCTATTGAGGTAAATATTTAAACTCTATCCCATGTTCCTCATCAATTATATTCAATTGCTTCTTTGACATTTTGGGAAATGCTCCAGCAGACCCCTGCGACCCAAGTGTGGACAAAGCAGGTATAGATGATGACTGACTGACTGACATTTGGAAAATATGTTTATTGGTTATAGTTTAAGTAATATAACTTTCTCCCCCTGTTATTTGGCTCTGCTCTCCAACCACCCAATACTTTTCTTAGTCGTCTATTGCCCATACTCTATCAACATCGACCTCTCTTCCTGTTTTACCAGGTAATCTCAAAACCTCTTTCCCGGAAAAAGAGTTTTGCTGCTCAGCCTGAGAAGGTTGGTCATCCATCCTCTCAGCCTCATATGAATTCAGACACATGAATAGTGTCCCGGTCACTGCCGTAATCTTTTGTGAGAATCTTTTCCTCTTTGTTGAGTGGGTTATATATAAACTATATCCTCACGTTTTACCTACGTATGTATTTCTAAAGCCTCTAGCGAGCTCAAGTTTGATGCATTGTTGCAAATTCCTCCTTCATTTCAGCACAGCTTACATTTTACTCAGTATGCTGTTCAGTCAACAGTGCATTTCAATGGAGAATCACCTTCAAGGCAGATTTATTACTCAAGTTACATTTGGACGTGTTTTCTGCTGTTTCAACATTGGGTCGCACCCTCCAAGGTTTTTCTTAACGAGTACAAATCAATAGGTCAGACCCAAGGACACGGTTATGAATGGACCGGAGGCAACACCTACACTGCAAATCTTATTTTACTACAAAGAAATATTTATCCTCTCAGAACAGAAAATTCATCATATCACATTTGTTTCTGTTCTTCTCTTTCATTTTTTTGTTTTTGTTTCCAGGGAGAACCGAAAATTCGATCCTTTTCGGATCCATCCTCACACACTTTGGACAATGACACTGAAAAAACAAAGGTGCCACATCTCCACTTGACTGTGATTATTAAGCAACATTACTTTAGAGATTATTGAGAAATGGATGTGACGTTTCTAGTTACAGATTGTATATTGTTTACAATGTGCTGCTTTCTGATTGGCTGGCAGGATGAAGGTTATTCCAAACGACGAGCATCTGAGCCTGTGAATCCAATCTATGACTATCCCAGATCTTTTCACAGACAAAAGGTAGGGCTCAGAAATATGTTCAATATTTATTATTTTTTTAATTGATTGATTATTTTGTTTGTGTCCAAGGTGAAATCTTCAAATCTCCTAAACCAATACATTCATTTTATTATCATATACGACTAAATTTAGCATCAAACTCTGAATGGTGAGCTACGCTAACAAAGCTAGTAATTTTATTCTTTTTTAAATGTTGTGGGTAAGGATGGGGGAACAGGTCCAGTGCGTGGCAAAAGCATGGAGTCACTGTGAGTGTTAATGTTTCCCATTGTCCCACACTAAGATTTTATTAAAACTTTATCCAAGTGCACAATGTTGTTTGATTTCTGATTTGAATATTTGTGTCTTGTAGATACGAAACGATGATGGAGGTTAAATATAACGAACAACTTTCTCAGGCTGCGTAAGTTTGAAAACTAAAAGAAACATATTTGATACCAGTGATGGGTGACAGCTGATTATTGTTTAAAGAAAGTCACATGTGCCAACTGCTTCCAGGGACCGTGAAGTTGAGCAGGTCACAGGCAGCCTGCTGAGGTCTGTCACTCAGGTCTATGACAAAATGAAGTTGCAGATTTCCCCACTGCCTGAGGAGACTGCTTTAGAGGACAGGTACAGCTCAGATTATTTGCACTTCATTCTCCATGGTCCTGTTTCTGTTTGACTTTTCACCTTACTCTTCGGTGCTCTTTGTGTAGCTCTTTGTAACGTGTCAGTGCCCCAGATACCAAAATAGCTCAGTCATCTTTGGGAACCGTGGCCTCATTGGCTCAAACGCCCAGACTGACAACAACTAGAGTTATTTTTGCGGCACAGAACTGTTGACACTCCAGGACCAGTCAAAATTCAAAGAAAGGCAGCACCTCAGAGCCTGTTTAGCAACTTCTGCGCTCGACTAGATGAGCTTTTCATCTGAGGAGAATGGTTATACCTCAACACACAACACGTGTTTTACAGACTTTGCAGCATCAGTATGATATTTAGTCAATTATTGCTGAGGATCAGTTGTTCCTGCCTGTTTCACTCTGTGTCATCATCCCCTTACAAACCAAACAGTGTAATAATTCTTCATTTCACACTGATTTCTGGCCAAGTGCTGCTGACCACTGTGCTGCCACACTGAGGAGCATCTCTACATTTGGCACATGGGTCAAAGGACTCTCTCCTGAACTGCCTCTTTATTCTTCCACTGTCTCTGCTGTGATTTACTTCATTAAAAATCCCTTTTTTTATTTTTTGTTGTGTACAAAGCCCTTGCACGCTGCATAAGCTATTTCCTCTTCTTCTATTGTATTCAGATTCAGATGGTTTTTCCTCCCTCCTTTTGCAGATTTGCTGGGTGTAGTCAGCATAAAGCATTACATGAGGCATGACTGCATCTTCGTCATTTACTCCCTCTGTGTCTCCAAGCTGGTGTTTTGTTAGACATCAACCAAAAATAGACCAGTGACTATTAGTCGATTGTAACTGAGACATCCACGGGGATCTGACGTTATAATCCCTCGTGCTGTTTCTTGCTTTCACAGGGAAGAAAGAAATCCGTCGTCAGGTTTCAGCAGCAGCTCCAGTGACTGTGGAGCCACCTCTCCTGTTGAGATGCTGGAGAGACAGCCTGTGCACACACAGCAAAATCGAAGCTCGATTGACAGGTGAGATTAACTAAAATCCTATGAATCATTTTATGTTGGATTTGATGATCAAACTGCAGAACGAGACATGAATAATCTCGTTCAACAGTTGCTGTACTTGTAAACAGAACAAGGAGATATTTGAGCCTCACCCTGGTGTGGCTCCATCTGCGCAACCAGGAAGTCAAAAACAGCTCTGTAGTGGTTACAGAGGAAAAATGAAAATGAAAAAATAAGACATCACCTCATTAAGGGAGACTCAGTGAAATAACATAAGCAGAAAGGAATGCTGATAGCCGGTACTGACATGTTGCTGGACTGGTTAGAGTGGTTTTACTGGAGGTTTCTGCAAGCAGACGGTGGTATACCTGATTAATAATACACAGTGCTCCAACACTAATAGCTGATCAGTCTTGCTCCTATAATTTAAATGAGTGGTACAAAGAAAATTAGAAGCTATTATCTTTACAGACACTATAATGGACAGTGGAGACAATAAAAACCACTTCACCACATCCTGGGAGGAGTCATTTAAAAACTCATTTGAACTTATTGAACAAAGCTTTTAAGAATGTGACACCTTTTTCCAACAAATAATGTTGCATTTGAAAATATGTATATTATAATGAATAAAAAAATGTCCTTTCAGCCCTGACGCTGCTACACCAGAAGAAAGAGATCTTGAGGTGAAGCAGGCAGATTTGAAAAAGCACCTCACACTCACAGAAGTGGACGGGAAACCAAGGTAACCACCGCTGTGTAATCATACAGTACTATAGCCTTAAGTTGTTGGGCATGAATGCATCACTGTGTCACGTTCACTCTTGTCTGTCTGCAGGTTTGCCTTCATCCAATAAGTCACAGAATCCCATTGTTTAAAAACACAGCTCAGGTCAGGCACAGCTGGCAGTGATGCTGCATTCCCTTATGAATATGAGGAAAGTCTTTGTGTTTAATAAGGTGTTGTGCTGCAGCAGCTGTGTATTCAGAGTCAGGCTTACAGGATTACAGTGTAGCAGAGCACAGACCCCTGTCAAGGCATAATCCAGCTGTACTGATGTTCTTCATCAATCATAACAGATTGGGATTTTCAGGGATTCCTGAGCGATATATTTTTTTACCTTAGCTAGGTCCCAAACCATTTTACAAGGACCCTCATTCACAGGTTCACACGCACTCACACAACAATGGCTACAGAGCTGATTTGCAACACACTAGCCACCACTGGGCGCAACTTAAGGTTCAGTGTCTTGCTCAAGGACACTTTGAGATGTGGATAAGAGAAGCTGGGGATCAAACCCGTGATCTTAAGATTCGTAGGGGACCCGCTCTACCACCTGAGCCTCATTTGTTCCTTGGGTAATCTCTTTCTTTCTCAATCAAAAAAAAAAAAACTAACTAAATCAGATGTCTGTTATGTAATGTTGCTCCAAACAAACAAACCAATTCAAGCAAAAACCTAACTTCCTTGGCAGAAGTTCAACAAACCTTATCATACTGTATCTAGACGTCCATGTCAACAACAGCATGACTTGACGTTTGGTCTTGATGTCATGATTTCGCAATTCATCTCTTATCAGCAGAAGTGATAAAAGGTCTCGTGGTAAGATAAGCTTCATCATAAGACCTGGATGACTGAGGATCTTCTTAGACATCATTACCTGGGATCTACAAATACCATACAGGACATTTAGTGTGTGTTTGTGTGTCTCAGTGTGATCGGGTGGACGGGACAGCCACAGTCAGTGTGCCTCTTCCACAAAGGAGACCAGATTCTGGCAGTGAATGACTTGCACGTCAGCAGCATGGAGGAGTTCAACATGTATATCAGCAAGTCACTCAAGAATGAGGTACTGTCATTACTTTCACGCACTAGTGCAGAAACTCTAACACATTATCAGGATCGGTGATGTAGCTGTTGATATGTTTTTAGGTCAGAGTGACCATCCTGCGTCGACCTGGAGGCCTCCCTCTACATCTGCTGAGCTCCCCCTGCAGTGACTGATTGTAAGCTGATGGTCAGAAATGAGACGTGATGAAGCGACCCTGACCACTTTAGATAGCTGACAGTATTTTCTCAAGACTGTTGCCACTTTTTATTGATCCGTCACTTTAACAGTCGACTCAATATCGAAGTCTTGATATGAAAAATGAAAGATACTAATGATTTTACTAATCCTATGCACCGTGTGGTAAACTGTACAGATCAAATATCTTTGCTATTTGCTAAGTGTCCAGTGTGATTTATGGTCAGTGTGCATTGTGTTACTTATTCTCTAAAGTTTCCACAGAAGGAAACAAAAATCTGAGGTGTTACTGAGACAGATTTCCTCATACCACCTGTATGATGCCTTGTGTCAAGTCATTCTTACGACACAAGCTGTGTGCCCAAGATGAAACAAACTGTTTGCGGCACATTGTGAAAAATAGTGTAAATATGCAAATGATTACTATATTTATCTCACTCGTATCAAATGTCTACCACAGCTACGTTTTTGTATTGAAGGTGCTTCAGTTGCACACACCAGTGGAAAGTCCCCAAGTTTTAGATTTCTGTTGATTAGTATAGGAGGTGGATCTCTAACAGGACTTCCTTAACAATGGTATTTCTTGTAACCTTAAGCCAACATGACGGTAAACAACATTCAAACTGGTTTCAAAGAGGAAAATGGTGTTGGGCATTTTCACGTTATTTGAACCAGTTGTACTTTAAAATATTTTTGAAAAGATGCACACCTGTCTCCATAAATATTCAGCTCCTTGGTTTAATTATGTGTCTGTGGCTTGAGAAGAGTTGCACGACTAGCATGAGTGCCGTCACCCAGTAATGGTGATTCATCTCCGGTTTGCTCAGTGCGTGGCACCTGCGATGACATGTCTTTGTAAGCCGTGCCCAGTGAATGATTAGTCATCTCGAGAGCACAAGTGGAAGGATGTGAAAATATGACTTGTATGTTTGTAATGTTTTTAGTATGTGGTTATTGCTGAAATAAATGGACCTTTTTTTAAAAAAAAAAACTTCCTAAAGATGTTTTGGCAGTAATCAGGGGAATAACAACAGATGTAGAAAGAGACCAGTATTTCATGTTGTCCACATGTCGTACAGAGAGAATGGCGTTGCACCCACTGTGGTTTCAGGCCATGTTTGACCTGCTTCTCACTGATTTGAAATACAAATGATAACTCAGATAGTTGACAGATTATACTCTACATGTATTTGCTTGAATTGCTACATATCACTCCATCAATTTCATATTCAAAATGTGTTTTATTTAATCATGTCCATTGGCCAATGTCCAAATCCTGGCTCTAAACTCCTAACATTGAATAACTCTATTAACCAGCATTGTTAACATTCAGACAGGTCCATTCCCCATGACATAATACGAGCCTCTTCAAGGTTAGTGTTTAATAAAGCTATTAAAACAGACATGTGCCCACAAAGGAGATTATTCAGGTCCTGTATTCGTACAGGCCATTCCTCCTCCGTAATGTTAAAGCTATGCTGTATTATAAAGATGATCTGTCAGAAAATTATAAATAAATGCATCCTTTGAAAGGGGTATAGTGAATCTCTGTGGCATTGGGACCAAGAATCTGTACTTTTTTTTGTGATTATGAATAAATTTTTCCAGAGCCGACAGTTTGTCTTTCTTTCACATCCCTTTTCTCAGACTGAGGAATGTAAAATACCAGCAGTAACTAACGCAGCAACATCATGTCATTCAGTGGGATTGTTGGGAAATTTCAAGTTGCTCTACTTTTAAAATCCATGAAATTAAGTTTAATCCTCTTATCTGAACCTGGGTGCAAACCTGGGTTTTGTTCAGTCTAAATTCAGCCTCATCTTGGCTTCATGTTTGCAATTACCGTATTTTCCGGACTATTAAGCGCACCTGTCTATACGCCGCACCTGTCTATAAACCTCTATTGAAATTATTCAAAGAGTTTCATGTGGTCCACTGTGACCAGGTCTGACGTGACGAGGCTAAATGTATCAGCGGTACGGAGCTTGCTAGCTTGTAAAAAGCTAACGATCTTCGTGCCGCCGATACATGAGCCACACCGTTGTTTAAGCCACAGGGTTCAAAGCGTTGGAAAAAAGTAGCGGCTTATAGTCCGGAAAATATGTATAGAAGAAAGAGCAAATTAGTTACAGCTATTTATGAAAAGACACACACACTGACTGTAGGAGGCTTTGATTGTTTGGTGAAGGTCGAGTGTCAGATGCAGCTATGCAGGTTGAATTGACAGCAGCCTGTCTAACAAAGGCCATATGTGCCACCTCAGACGCACTCGGCAGAGACATCGCTGTCACTGTGATGGACACTCAACCCTTACAGACACGCGACAGTATCTCAGTTGTATTTTTAATGCAGTGCAGAGTTCAGCCCGTCTTGATCACATCTGTTGCACTGTCGGGAACATGCACCTGACGCGCAGCATCAATGCCAGTGTAGCACTTTATAGTTCAAAAACGTTCCCCTTCATTTGGCCGAATTAATTATTCATCCGCATGGTGAATAATTCATGAATATGCAATGAGTGTTTGGATGTACTGTCAGAGGACAATGTTGGTCGGAGCGAAAGGTCTAATACCACATCCTCAGACCATGTGTTGATGCTTTGAAGCAGCAGGTTGCACCATCCATCAACCCGAGCCAACGACTGAGACTGATTACTACTCGCGATGGCAAAATAATGGCGGCGATGACTTTAAATTTAATCAATCATTAAGTAAACCGCCTGCTGATGAGTACAGTCAGCAGAATAAACACCTCTCTTCACACTTTCATCCTCTGCTTTATTTAAGTACACAGTGTCACAAGGACAGTCAAACATGAGCTGGAGCTTTTCTTCAAATAAAACCCTCAGATCTTCTCAGACTTGAAGACGCATGCATAACAGTAAAGTGTTAACCTGAGGGCGAGAAAGTTGTAAAAAAGAAAAAGAGAAACAGCGGACATAACTTAAAGTAAAGGTTTGTTTATAATGCTTAATCATTTATTTTTAATTATATTTTGACCTAATTCTACAATGAAACTAAATCATTTCAGTCTTGTTAATAAAGTCATTCATTTTCAGCAAATACATAAATCACTAATAATGGCTTGTATTAAAAGTTGGGAATAAAACTTTGATTCTTATTCAACCTCATTATTGAACAAATCATAAATAATATTAAATGATGACATTGTTTTTAATCTTTATGAATAATGCACCTACCAGCAGCATAAACCAGCTCTGCACACAGCACCAATTAAAAAGTGTCTGTTTGGTGTCTCTATGTATGACAGCAGTTGACTTTCGATTGATTTTAAATCTGCAGCCTCACAGCAACACAAAACGCACAGTAACATTTAGAGATAAAAGGTTTGAGAGTTTGAAAAGCAGAGAAAAAATGTTCTACTTTGATATTTTGAAAAAGCCCCGTGTGCCACATATTAAAATAGATCAATAATAAAGGAAGTCTGAAAGCTCAAGGCAAAATAATAGAAGAATGCATTAAAGAGCTTGGAAGTGAAGCAGAGGTCTTACATTACTGTGTGAGAATAAGACCTTGTCATGTAGTTTACAGTAGTTTTTTATGGATTTTTAGCCTCACATGGATTTTTATCCTCAAAGAGCTGAACGTATGATGTGTCCCTCATGAATCACATTAAAGTCCTTCTTCCAATAACTTCATTTGCTAATTTAATTTCCTATCCACCTCTGGGATTCCCTGTGTCACTACAACCTATTCCATTCACAATCACATTTTATTGTGAATTTATTTATTCAATTTATTTCAAGAAAACATTTGATGTCGATGTCACGATGCTGCCAACCACAAGACTATCATCCTACCTCGAAAATAAGGTAAACACAGTTACAAAAATTATACAGTAAGGGAAAGTTATACTTTCTTATTTGATCTTAAATTCCTTGAAAGTCCAGTGGGAGTCAGACGGCTGCTACATTGTGGAATATTTGGATTTGCTGCAGTTTTGTACATTAACTTTTTTGGTAATAATAACTCATCTAATATAAAAATGTTGTGGCAGAGAGACTGGAGAACAGGAATGATGGGAATGGTTGAATAATGAATAATGGTTGTAATATAAATATATAAAGGAAGTAGAGGGGCTGGGGGGTGTTTACATAAGATGTTATCATCCTCATGTAAGACTTCACAGCATGAAGGAACTATGGGTCCAGTTTTCAAAGACTGGGTCAGTTCAGTGGTAGATACTGCATCCTATCAGTCTGTGCTTCAAAAATTATACAAACAATTTGGAAGAGTATTACTCACTGAAAGGTTTTTTAGACTTGCGTAAAAGATTGATAGAGAAGAAGAGTGATTTTTATTCCTTTATTCTTTCTAAGTTCTCACTTCTGTGTGTACTACTTCTTTTACTTGTTTTTGACACCATGTTGTGTGTTGATGTCTGAAGGTGTTGCCTTTTGCTTGGAAACATGCTGGAAATCAGAAATAATGTTGTGTTGAAACGTGCCCATTAAAAGCGACACAGTCAGGTATCGGGTAAAAAGAGTCAGCCCGAAAGAGGAGTATAATCCCCTGCTCCTGTCTCACCTCCACAGGAAGAGAGCATGGCTGGTTCGGAAAGATGTTGGGTCAAAGTTTGGGGGCAAAGGGGGTTTTCCCGAAGCTATCCGTCCATCCGACATGGGGATCAGACAGACTATTAATCCCACTGTACTCACTTACTGTTCACCTTCATCAGTCTCTCTCAACTGTGATCTGTGAAAGGCCCGACAGCGTCCAGGCAACATGAGAGATCTGACAGACTCTTACTGAATTATTGATGATATCACAGGATACAGAATGAATACACAAAACAGAATAGAGAGGTGTCTGTATGGCAACCACTGAGAGGAAAAGAAAAACTCACCGGCTGTGCCAAGTGTCACATCCCAGGGAGAGCTGATTGGCTGCTGAGGTCCCATGGCCCCGCCCTCTTTGTCTGTGCCTTGAGCACCTGTTCCAGCGAGCGTGCTGACTCTTCCCTCTAAGAGGTCAATCTGACACGCAGAAGCAAACACAGATGATTAACACACAGCAAGATATAAAAAAAACACAACTCAAACTTTCAAACACTTCATTTAACCTTTCGAATCAGGTGGTTTTCTGTGTCAGCCACATAGACAGTGTCTCCTTTAATGGCGACGCCCTGAGGGGAGTTAAAGGAGGCTTCGGACAAGTCGCCATCTTTTCTCCCACTTTCAGGCCCTGTGACAAAATGAAAATCCATTATGGTTCTGGGGGGAGAACAATACCTCGCTTACAAATTAAGCACAGAATTCACTAAAGCTCCCTAATTGACTTCAGCCAAGATGAAAGGACTGAATGAAATCTGTGTTTCTGTTGGATTTCCTCCATCATCACTCTCACATTAGAGCTTTGCAGGGAAGTCTGTGCAACTTCAAACATATTTAGTCATTTAACACTGCATTTGAATTTGTTGGAAGATAGAGGAGTATATTTACACCAGCCAATGAGGCGTTTTCTTTTTTTTTTTTTAAGTGGATTAATTATCTCTATTTATGACTGTGGTTTAATCTTGCAGAACACTTTGCAAGCATTCAGAAAACATAAATCTTATAATTTCTAATAATGTGTGGGCACTGAGATGAGGTCAACTACACAAAAATAAAACCAATAAAGCTATATTTCCCCCCCCCTCCTCATTTGTCCAGTCTTAGGTTGGTGCCAGTTCCCAGCATGTACTTGTCCTTGCCGGTGCCAACTGCTCTGTTGGCTTGGGGAAAACACAGTCTACCATGTGGCTCCTCTGAGGGTTGCTGAGGCATGTGCGTAATCTCAAAATATCAGCATTGCCTAAATATTGCGATAGTGTTTCTACATACTGCAAAATAAAAACAATACTCCATTTTCATCCAGAACAGATCCACTTCTTACCTCCTATGCTGTGTAGCAGGTGTCCGGTAGAAGACACCACCAGTATCCTGTGATGTCCCGTGTCTGCTATGGCCAGTATTTTATTGCTGTTGTCTACAGCCACCTTCCCAGGGAAAGAAAGGATGCTGGATGGCAGGGAGTCTCTGTACAGCTTGATCCCCACTGTGTGATCCTTGAGCAGGCCCCGCTCCCCGTAATAACGGAGGACGCTGTCGGTGAAAAGCGTCAGCCTGTCACGGTGGCCTTCACCCACCAGGGAGAAGAGGAGGTTGCCACGTGGTCCAAGAAGGACCAGCGTGGGCCAGCAGGAGACCTCAAGTTCATGCCAGAGAGTCGCCTCGCTGTCGTTTACCACAGGGTGGCAGATGTCGTAGCGGAGAACAGCGCTGCGAATGTTGTCCAGTACCTGTGACGATTCGGGGACAAATGTAGTTCAAAGAGTTTGTGAATGTGTTGGTGAATTTAATTCATCAGTAATCAGAATACTTCATTGATCCCTGAGGGGACATTGGATAAACCCCTTACTGAAGCATTACAGTCATTTTTAAAGACTAAATGACAAAATAATGCTAATTAGCAGTTTATTTAAAAAACAAACAAACAAAAAAATATTAGTCTTATTTATCCTTTGTACTGCTGGACTAGAAAATCTGTAAACAGGAAATGAACACACAGAACCAGGAATATAATCTGTTATCATTTCAAGCTACAGCTATTCTGGTGCTAAGAACTATCTAAAAGAAAAGAGAAATATTGTTCGTTCAGTTCGGGACATAAACTGAAATAATTACCAAAATCAAATTCTCATGTTGGTGTAACATTACAGATTAATACTTTGATTTTTTTTAATCTTTGAATTGACAGAATTGTTTTGCCTTTTCCAAAAAAAACAAATTTGCCAAGACTTCTGAAAATGCTGAAGAAAAAAAAAAAAAAGCAGTGCCAGGCCAGCTGATCCAATGGTAAACAAACAATGAAAACACTTACCTTTTCATTAGGGAATTTGGCAGAATGCACACCAACAATGACCAATCCATCTGAGAGGGAGAATAAACAGATAAAGGGAAAATGAAAAAACATCCACACACAAAAAAAAACTTATTAGTTTTATTACGTGATTCACATAAGAAAAACGACCTCATTTAAAAAAATTTGACATTCCTGTCATTTTACTATGTAACTGAGTGTGTGTTGGTAACTAAAAGACAAAGCGGCAGTAACTCCACTCATTTATCTGTAATTTGTTTTATATCTATGTGTCAACAAGTTGCATAAGCTGGAGCAGTAAGCTCACAAAGACATAAAACAAACACACACATGTTAGAGGTCTAAGTGAGCTTCCTGGAAATGCTTCTATACCTTGAGGCTGTTTGTCTCAGTCACTTCTAAGTAGTCATCAAAGACTACCAACAGTACAGTTTCTGTGCAAACAATGAGCCATTGGTAATAATTGATCACTTATGCCAAGGCAAACAGATTTTGAAATGTTACCCAACTAAACTGCCCAAAACTGTGATGAATGCACATTTGCAATGCTGATCTGAAACTGTTGTTGTACTAAAATTCTCACAGACATGGCAGATCTCTCGATAAAGTTTCCTTCCTGTCTACAAAACAGTGTGGAAATGTGGAAACAGTCACTTTTTGTACTCATGTCATTCCTTCATTCAAAACCTTGATAATACTGCGTGTAAACAGAGGTGGAGTGGAGTGACAGAAACCTCAAAGCTAACTGTGAAACACAAACTTTATTTACATGGAGTCAAGCATGATCACAGATAAAATTTCATTGTTATGTCATTTCAAGCTACTACTGTACTGATTACTACTGTAATCAATCAATTTTTCAATTTTAAGAAATGGGGAGAGAAGAAAAAGTCTTAATAGTCGATTTCAAAGAAATCAAAGTTTAAGAAGATCACAGGTTTTCTGGTAGTTTGTCCCAGATAAACAGACCATAAAAACTGAATGTGGCTTCTGTGTGTTTTACTCTCGACTCGATCTATACATTCACTTTCTTTCCAGTTGAATTGCTCTCTGTCACAGTAGTAAAAACACACAACACCAAACCCTCAACACAATCTGCAGTGGATTTCGTCACCCATGGCCTCTGCCAAGCAGTGTCGTACCGGCACAGATTGCAGTGACGATGGGTGGGTGGGTGGACGGACGGACTGTGAGAGTGACTGGACAGGGTGGCTCCCACACCTCACTGACCAGAGCAGCAAACAGAATGTACCCACAGCGGTGCCAAAGATAAGGCAAAGACGATAGTGTGTGGCGACACTGCGGTGTGTGTGTTCTGTCCACTGCCTGGTTCACAACTGAAATTCAAGCTAAACAACTTCCTCAGATGATCTTTTGAAAAGACTGTCTGTAGTATCCACAAAGTTAAATATGGCATGTGAAAATATGAACTCATTATCTGGTCTTATTAGTCACTTAATATGACCTTGGTCCAGGCCATCTTTGTGTGTTAATTATTGACTAGGATTAATGCCATTAAAAATGATGGATGGATGAAGTTATTAAAAATATTAAATCATACCAGTGGTAAAACCTTGCTCAATGTGAACTGATGAGCTTTCTAGCTATTGAAGCTTAAAGTAAAGACAGTGCTTGCTGATGGTGCTCTCTCTCCATTAAACAAACTGTTCAGCTATTAAAGAGCTGCATTTTTCCTGCACTTTTCAGGACATACAAATGTTTTTTGAATGGCCACTAGCATACCAGATACTATGCTTTGCATGGAGTGGTTATATTAAGTACAGTGCAGTGAACTACAGCGGGGTACAATTATGGGCCCTGTACTCACTTACACTACAGCTTGGACTTATTTTTAGTTACTATCACTTCACAGCTGAGATAAGAGTCTTCATGATCTTAGAAAAGAAGCAGAGTGATGTATTACAGTTTCTCTGCCCCAGTGAACTTATACATGTTCCTGTGATTCAGCAGAACACATAAAACAGAACCACTTGATTTGTGTTCCCTCAGTAAGGCCTGCCAGGCTGCTGCCTTCTGGGAGGGCCACTGCAGCTGAAGTCTAGCTTTAAAAATATGTTAAAAAAAACAAACCCAAAAAAGCAGATCAGTGCTGCTTTTAAGACATATGTTTAAACTGTAATAAATTAGCCAGAGATGGATCTATTTAATTAAACTTTTGTCAGATCAAATGAAGCATTTGATTGACACACAACCCACATCATTAGCACAAACACTATCCTGGTGCTATAATTATTTACCACAGCACTGAGTGTGTACTGCTGAAAACAGGCACCAACGAATCACTATTTACACCTCTTTGTGAATTGACTGAATGTATTTGTGACCCACTTTCAAAGATTTTGCATCTTCAGTATGATTGAGAGCTCATGGCAGTGCAGGGGAGACATGGAAGAACACGTCGTTGTTTTTGTTCCTCTGACAGAGGCTTATCGTTTAATTCCAATCTGCCGTTGCCTGCCGTAGATACGAGCCATTTCACTGACATGCAGGATTGTACCTGATAAGACAGGCTCAGCTTTCACATGTAACAATTCACGTGTAACAATTCAATTTCATCCTGCTGGATTATTTTTTCAGCCATGCAGTTAAATGTCTTTATTTAGAAGCAAACGGACAAAAGACAAACGTGACCAAGAGAGGCCTGATAAAATATGCTTTTCTACGTTGCCTTCAAGTCATTTCTTGTTCTAATAATTAATTTCTTGACACATCATTCATGATATTTAGTTTTCTTCATTCGAACAGCAGGGAAGTGGGTTTTTGGCAGCACACTAAACACTCTGTCTGTTTCCCTTATTATGAGGAATTATGTTCGCTGCCATGTAAAATAGATCATTTCTTCACATAGTGTAGGCTTTACTGTACGTAGATTAAATTAACCACATGAAATTGCCATTGTTACCCTTCATTTAGTGCTGTTTTTCACTGAAATGCAAACCTTTTACGGAGTGTCTCTCCTCCAGCTGGTGCAGGTCAGGCAGGATGTGCATGCAGTTGATGCAGCAGTAGGTGAAGAAGTCCAGCAGCACCACTTTGCCAGCGAGCTCCTTGTTTAAAGACAGAGGCCCCTCCGTGTTCAGCCATTCCAAGCCTGGAGCAGATCACAGAGTGGAAAATGACGCTGTCATCTTTTTAATTATGTTTTGTCACAGTGTAGGCAAACGCTTGATGCCGCTCACTGTCTGAGCAGGACTGTGGTAGTAGTCACTTAACACCTAACAGCCATATCCGGCTTGGGCCTGACACAGCATTCGTGTCAAATGAGGACACAGTTGGAGAGTTTGGTGGATCAAAGCGGTGACTTCACACGGTCTAAGTTTTCTATTAAACAACATAAAAGAATTTCTGGAGATCAAGAGCATGTCTTCAAGGTTTTTTCACACTTATTTTGCAGGCACTTTAGATTCTGTGTGATAACGTTTGACACAGTTAAGTCACAGACGTATCATGCACTTACTTTCATATTTTACAGTATACCAAGCATCAAAATCCAACATGTAGTACACTGCCATAAATATAGGTTTCTTAATCTTTGTTGTACTTGTGCAATGTATCATTTGACACAAAGACTATTAATTTTAGAAGCACCTAACCTAGTTGGTTAAAAGTTAAATAAGAAAGTGTAATCCCTGTTATTTCAGGCTTAAATACTGATGCAACTACAGAACAAACAGGTGAAAGATGTATCTTCTGGCTAATTAACAAGATTTAGCTTCAGCTGTAATACGTAAATAACACTCCAAGGATTATAAGACTGCAGTGCCCTTGCCCTACCTACATTGACAAGACACATGGATCTTTATGAATAGATGATAAGTATGCATCTGTGCTTGCAAACTCTGTAACTGAACTTCACTCAAGATGAAGAAGTATTTATACAAGAAACCTGGTATAAGATGTTTTGATGCTTTAAAGCACAACGATATTTTTTCTAGTAATGAATACATTTAAAATGAATGAATGTTTGTATTTATTCATGTATACATACTAAATCACTTTTAGAATGATTTTAAATTTGTAGACATGGTGCAAATAAGGTTACCAGCACCTTTTTGCTGTCATTCTATTCTGCCTGTTTGTAGCCTAAGAAAAGAGTGTAGGAGAAAAATGCTCAAAATATTGGGGCCTAGTTTTTGTCCCATACAGTCCTGTTTATTCTACTCTGAAATGTTTTACTGTAGATCACCATCTACTGGTCTGATGAAATATTGCCAACATGCTGCATCCCTCAGCAGGGACTCCAACTGTACAAAGCACAAATGGGGGCTATGATTCGTGATCCAAGAAAAGGCTTATCCCATATTGTATTTTTTTTTTTATGTTAAATTTCAAATCACTAACTATACATTTTCTTATTTTAGGAGACATACGCTCAGCATCTGTACTATTAATACCAGTACAGGAAACTGTTTTACTCTGCACTTGATAGTGCTTACTTCTGCACTACTATTACTGTGTTGGACACTTTCTGTACTGCACTTTATTACTTGATTCTGGGTGTGGCATGCTATCCTGCACAATACAGCATGCACGTCAAACTGTAAGGTTACACTGGCTAAATACTGTACTGCACTGTGACACTGTACAGGCACTTTACTGCTGTGGACAATCTAAGCAACACTTCTAGTGGACATACAGTAGGCCTATGTACACACCTTGCATGTGTGTATTCTCTTATTCGTTTTTAATAATTTTCAATTTAATTGTCTTCTTCTACTACTACCTTGTGTTTATCTTGAATGTAAACTGCTGGAACACTCTAATTTCCCTTTGGAGATTAATAAAGTGTTAGCTTATGTTATCTTATCTAATGGTCCTTCACTGAAATATGCTGTTGCAGTCTTGGGTAAGTAAGTAAAGCTAAAGAAAAAAAAACATATTTTGCAGAATCCTGATTATGCCATAGTCATTGGTACTAAACTTGGGAACTAAATGCTAGAATCACTCTTTGTAATAACAAGACACACGGCAGGCAACATTGTAACTGCTGAAAATTCAGGCTTACAATAAGGAACTGCGTGTAACTTAGTCAGAATGTTTGTTGCTACTTGTGTCACTGACTGATGCCCCAGCTGGGAGTAGATAAGCTAATTTACTGTGTTGAGAACTTATGGCCAAAGGCACGCGATACTGCAAGCAACACAAGACAATGTGCAATTAGCTTTTAAAAGGTATTCAAATGCCAAGAAAGAAAATGTCCAACGTAACCACACTGTGGCTATTCCTAGATCTTACTGTACGAACATGTTGAGTCCTGTAATGACATGCAGAGTTAGCAAACTTCAATCAAACTGCTATGGACAGAGGCGTGGTGCTAAGGAAGCGTTGTAATACTGTCTAACCTGTCTGGAAGTCGGGTATCTGCAGGTCCTCTCTCTCGTCCAATTTCTTTAAATATTCACTGACAAGATTTTCTTTTTCTTGTTGTGACGTAGCTTCATCTAGGGCTAAATCCAGCTCACTTTGAACAGGAAACAGTGTAGAGAGGCTGCACCGGGACGCCATGTTTCCACCAACAACAAGCAGGAAGTTGGGTAAATCAACGGCAGAGATTCATACCGCTGCTTTCGACACAGCACAAAGTTAAAAAAATAAAATAAAATGACGGTTTATCTAAATATTTTTGGTTATATTAGTTAAATTAATCAATACTCAATATATGTATGTAATTTTCAATATTTAACTCAAACAATTAAGCAATTCAATTTTGTTACACGTGTAGAAAGTGCGACTATTTTTCTTTAGTTGTTTTTACTACATTCATTGATGCACTGTGGCGGTAAGTCTTGTTGACATGTCCGGGCAGAAGACTGTATGTGCAGGAGGAAATTTGCTCTTTTTAGCATCTATTATCCACAAAATATGAAGGAATTCAACAATTTCTGATCTAATCTACTGTAGGTTTTGTTATATCCGCGGGATGTTAGCAAACATCAGTCTTTGTGTTGTAAGGGTTTTGAGGATATCGCTGGGTAACGTTGGACGCGTTTCTTTTGCTCCAAATGTCACAACAACACGACAGTGAAAATGACATTTGGGAATATAAAAGTCTTCCGAAGAAAAAGAAGAAGAGTTGTGCCTCATCATCTGCATCTGCACCTGTGGCTAAAAGAAGGTGCACTTTGAGGAAAACCTCCAAGAAAGACGTTTCTGTCAACTCGTGTGACAAGAAAGCAAATATCAAAGCAGCTGAAAGTGGAGATTGTACAACAGCAAGTGATGTAATTAGCGAATACGGCAACTTAGAGGCACATGATTTACCCTTGGAACAATCTCCAACTAAAGAGACACCCCATAGTGACAATGCAGCTGAGGGACCATCCTCTGGACACTTCTGTCCCATCTGTCAGATGCCATTCTTCATTTTGGTTGTACAGTCCCAAAGATGGCATGTTGCTGAATGTCTGGACTCCCCTAGGGACAAATGCAAAGGTACAGACATTTGTATATCTTCTTTCTACATCTTAAGCTTGCACATCTAACTGATACCAAATAAATGACACAGTAATAATCAAAACTCCAGATGAGGTTATGTGAAGCATCTTTATTACAAATCTACTCATCATTGTAACTTTTCTGGTCTTTGACTGCCACACACTTTTAATAGTTGAATATATAAAAGTTTTGTATTGTTTTCATGCAAGACATGTTGCCTATAGTTTTAAAAACACCGCATCCTGTATTTCCCATAATGCAGCTTGATAGCATTCTTCACCATGCTGTGTTCCTGACATACAGGAGGATGGATGATGTGGATCAGGGTTTCTCAATTCCGGTCCTCGGGGACCACTATCCTGCCTGTTTTAGATGTGTCCCTCTTCCAACACACCTGATTCAAATGACCAGCTCATCATCAAGCTCTGCAGAAGCCTGCTAACGAGCCTGGTCATTTGAATCAGGTGTGTTGGAAGAGGGACACATCTAAAACATGCAGGATAGTGGTCCCCGAGGACCGGAATTGAGAAACCCTGACCTAGAGCTATGAAATGTGTGTATAATCTCAAGACCTACAAAAAAGCCTCTTGGACC